>CM069904.1:175054508-175197005 GCA_036172215.1 Camellia granthamiana
CAACTTCACTGATTACTGGCACCGTGAAATGAGTCGTACGAGTATACTAAGTTTTGGAATGAAAAAACGACTTTATTTTACAAAGTAGTGTTTTTATCCCACGAATTTAATTCTTTATTATTTAATATAATCATATTTTGAAAACAGAACTTTGAATTTAAAATCGTATTATTTTAAAATACAATTTCACAAATTACATAAATTCAGAAAATAAGTTGAAAACAACCTGCATTAGGAAATTTTGTTTCCAAATCACTAAAAAAAATCTCAGAATAAATCACTATGAACAATGTCATCATCCATGGCAACATCTCCAGAATTCTGAAAAAATAGATGCTCATATATCTATCTAATTCATGACATATACACCACACTTCACACAACATATAAACACTGATCAGAAGAACAATGTCTCAGAGGCCAAGCAAACCAAAATCAAACTGAAACTACGAAACACTAATCAGTGAACTCCAGTAATGAGTAATTGCATATACCTTAAACTGACACCACCGAAACCAGACAATCAAACCTCACCAAAAACCCTAATTACAAAACTTCACATCAGATACTTTGAATTTAAAAGCCAAAAAATGATGATAAACCAAAACATGCACCAGAAATAGAAGAGATTGAAGCATAAAAACCTTACCAGAAACCATAACTACAGATCTTCTCATCAAATACTTGAATCCAAAGGCAATGATGATTAAATCGAACCAGAAATCACAAAACTTCCCATCCGATACTTGAATTCAAAAGCAAAAAAAAAAATTTGATGATTAAATTGAACTTGTACGAGAAGCAGAGGGAGAGATCAGAAGCGGACCTTTCCCTGACGGTCTTGCCGGTCTAGCAAATGGTTCGAATCTGAGAGGGGCATATCGTAAATCAACGTATGAAAATGAGGGCAAAAAAGTCGAAAAAATTTGGACCATTTCTCGATTTGTGCGTGTCATCCTTGCGCAGGGGCCATGCTAATCTTCTCTGTATCGTTCCAATTTTATCGGATGTCCCCGAAGGGACGCTCTCTCATCTTACGCGATTCTTTATGAGGCTCTCAATGGCCCTTTGTTTTGTCGATGTGGGACAAAGAACAAAGCCCAAAACTATTGAAAGAACAGCTCTCTAAATCGGACGGTCAGTATTAATTTACTTCTCAGATTTAAAGGGTGTGATGATCCAAAATTTTGTCTCATTATCGAAAATCATGCGATATAATTTAACTATTGAATTTTATTTTTTTTTAAAGAATAACTTAAAACCCCACAAAAAAAACCAATTGATACTACCATTTATACATATTGAAAAACTTGAATAAAATGATATGATCATATTGTGAATTGAAATAAAGAATTTGTGAAGATGATTGTTAATTGTAAAAATATCACATCTACATAATTTGCTTGGGGATTCTTTATATCTTTTGTAAAACTATCTTTTTTTCTTCTCCATTTGATATATGGATAGACTCCGCTCGTTTTCTAGATATCAAAAAATATTTGTTATTATAATATAATATTAATCACTCCCACAAAAAAAATTTATTGGTGGTATTATAGTTTAGTATACATTTTTTTTAATATACAAATTTTTAATTACACACATTCGCTTCATGAAAAGTAGCATATAATTACCCATGCTATGCACGGATATAAATAAATAATCAAGAAATTAATTTTTAAAATTAAATAATATTTTATAAATTTATCTAGAATATGTAGCAAAAAATGATTTAGAATCAATTAAATTTTATTCATTTTTATCACAATTACATATAAAAGAATTTTTTTTATTATTCTTATGTCATTAATTTTGTAGTCTAAGTTCTTAATAACAAATATATGCCATAATTTAATTGGTAAAAATTAAAAAATAAATCACAAAAATTATATTTATGATAAAATGTAAACACATTTTGTCTTATGAGTTTTGCATTTTTAATTTATTATATGATAGTAGTAAATTACATTTGCCAATATATTAATTTTTTTTTTTATGTTTTGTAAAGTTTAAAATTTTGTCTAGCATCAAAATTATAATTTATCTTATGTTATAAGATTTACGTAAAAATGAATTAGGATTAACTTGTGATATTAGATTTAAGCTTACCATTAGATTTACCCCAACTTATCCTTTTGAAAATTTATATTTAATATTATATAATTTCTTTGAACTTTCTTTTTAAATCTCAAATTAGATGTAATTTGAATTTGATTAAAATTTATTTTAACTTTTCATCTACAAAACTAACAATGAACATAAATTGTTTTTTGAACATTATAAAAAATAAATAAATAAATATATTATCAATAAGAATAATAACAAAACATATTTTTATTTATCTCACTACTACATTAATAATAGACATTAAATAATAAAACTCATTATAATAATACAGCAATAATTGTAACAACCTAGATTTTTAATTATTCCTATAGAATTTATACTAATATTATTTAATCTCAGTTCGGAAAATATATAATTTATTATATATTATTATGTGTAATTTTGTAAAATAATATAATTATTAAAAAGTTTAGGGGTCAAAATATAAATAATAATAATATAGATAATAATAATAATAATAGGTGTGGTAGTAAAATAAATAATTAATTTTATATTGGTATATGATAAAGTGTAATTTAATTAATAATTAATTTATTTATATAATTATATTAAAAAGTTGGGTCAAAGGGTAATTATTTTAAATATCTATTAGGGTAAGAATGAATCTATGAATTTATTAACGAATATGCAGAATGATTTAGGCCTGGCACGTGTTGGTCAGAGAATGGTTTCCCCTCCCTATTTAAGGAGGAGTTGGTTTGCCTTGGTGGGAAAGAAAGGAAAAGGAATGAGAGAAAGAAAAAAAAGGAAAGAAAAGAAGAGAGAAAGAGAGGAAGAAAAAAAATAATAGAAGTTGAAAAGATTTTTGATAGTAAAAAGACAGGGCAGGTATTAAAGTTAAGGTGAGTTATATTATACCTTAAGTTACCAAAATATATTTTACTTATGTTTTGACTTATCATATTTATTTTATATAAGTTATGTTTTATTAGTATATTAATAAAAGTTATGTTTTATAAATGTTTCAATTACGTGGATTATTTTCTAAACCCTATTTGTTTAAAAAGAAACCCATGGATTTGTCGGTTTATATTTTAAAGGATATTTGACTATAACCTTATATACAATTATGTTTTGTAAGTACCACCACGGGAATCCCATGCCTTGGGGGGCTTAAATAACCGTTGGCCTCTGTTTGGTTACTTTGTGGCCCTCAGATTCACTGACCTTTGTTCTGTGCGGAGCAAAGTGCTGTGCGGAGCTAAGTGCTGTGCGGAGCTAAGTGCTACACTATTGTGGAAACCACCTCTAGAATCCGTACGAGCCACCTGTTGAATCCGTATCTCTGTTCCATGCGGAGCAAAGTGCTGTGCGGAGCTAAGTGCTACGTATTGTGGGAGCCACCTCTAGAATCCGTACGACCCACCTCTTGAATCCATACCTCTATTCTGACTGTCACTTCTATGACCTCTATTCTGTTCTGTTCGGTACCGTGGTTATGATTATATATTTATATACTTTCTGTATTTCAGTTTCTGCTACTCAAATGATTTATTCAGCAAATTGAGTTATGTAAATGTTTTGGCCTAACTAACTATCCATGGTTATTTCGTGTCCCTTATACTCTTGGTATAATGTTTCTCACTTTGCCATGTACTTATAGTTGTTTACCAATTTTCAAGAAATAATGCAATTCAGAAATAGTTTTTGGAAAGTCTTAGATGCGGAGCTGCGGAATAGACACACACAGCACTTTCATGATATTTTTCTATGTAAATATCGGTCTTTTTGGTCAATATAATTTTGTAATAAAAATAGAAACTCCAATGATTATTTTGGTACCCTTAAATATTACTTCCGCTCGCGTTTATTTATTTGTTTAAGAATTGGCCGTAGGTAACTCCAGTTACTCGCCATCACGATACTTAACCCTTGGGTACGGGGAGCGGGTCGTGACAAGTAATATCAGAGCAATGGTTTATAATAAAAAAAAAATCATTGGAGCATAGAACACACGCACATTTAAGAAGTAGGATAACGGGTAATCAGTACCTAAATATTATATTTTGTTAATCGATTTAATTATATTATAATTTTATATGATTATATATATAATTAAAAAAAATTAGTGTGCCTAATTTGTGAAGGATATTCGATATAATTTATATTTGATATAGTAAAAGAAGGACAAGAAAAGAAGGATGTTGGGCTCAAGCACCCACCAAAAATTATAATATAATTAAATACATATAATTTTCAGTTCAATATTCAAAAAAAAATTTATTTTAATGTTTTTTAAAAATGGGTTCAAATTACAAGATACTAATTTTGAAACTATTTCCCATCAATGAAAGTTTATCTCAAATTTTTCAATTCTTGCATATAATTCTGTCATTGTGTTCTCATTTTTATCTATTTTTATCATAAACAAAACGAGTGAAAAGTTTTTAAAGTCGCTCCTTATTTCTTATTTTGGCCCAAAACAAATTTTAACAACTAGACAGTGAGTTATTTTTGGTAAAAAAAAATTTTTGAGGTAGTATTTTCTATCAGATTAATCATCTAATACATATTTATCAGAGTGCGCAGCGAATAGTTTACATATGACAAATTTCGAGGACGAAATTTTAAAATGAGGGAAGATTGTAACAACCCAAATTTTTAATTATTTTGTAAAATTTATACTAATATTATTTAATCTCAATTCGGAAAATATATAATTTATTATATATTATTATGTGTAATTTTGTAAAATAATATAATTATTAAAAAGTTTAGGGGTCAAAATATAAATAATAATAATATAGATAATAATAATAATAATAATAATAGGTGTGGTAGTAAAATAAATAATTAATTTTATATTGGTGTATGATAAAGTGTAATTTATTTCTCCTCCCTATTTAAGGAGGAGTTGGTTGGCCTGGGTGAGAAAGAAAGGAGAGAAAGAAAGAAAGGAAAGAAGAGAAGAGAGAAAGAGAGGAAGAGAGGAAGGAGAAAAAAAATAATGGAAGTTGAAAAGGTCTTTGATAGTAGAAAGAAAGAGTAAGGTATTAAAGTTAAGATGAGTTATATTATACCTTGAGTTACCAAAATATATTTTACTTATGTTTTGACTTACCATATTTTTTTATACAAGTTATGTTTTATAAACTATTATAAATTATATAAATATTTCAGTTACGTGGTTTAATTTCTGAACCCTATTTGTGAAAATGAAACCCATGGATATGTTTGTTTTACTTTTAAAGAATATTTGACTATAACCTTATATACAATTATGTTTTGTAAGTACCACCACGCGAGTCCCATGCCTTGGGGGGCTTAAATAATCGTTGGCCTCTGTTCGGTTACTTTGTGGCCCTCAGATCCACTGACCTCTGTTCTGTGCAGAGCAAAGTGCTGTGCGGAGCTAAGTGCTACACTATTGTGGGAGCCACCACTAAAATCCGTACAAGCCACCTCTTGAATCCGTATCTCTGTTCCGTGCGGAGCAAAGTGCTATGCGGAGCTAAGTGCTACACTATTGTGGGAGCCACCTCTAGAATCCGTACGAGCCATCTCTTGAATCCGTACCTCTGTTCTAACTGTCACTTCTGTGACCTCTATTCTATTCTGTTCGGTACCGTGGTTATGGTTATATATTTACATACTTTCTGTATTTTAGTTTCTGCTACTCAAATTATTTATTCAGCAAATTGAGTTATGTAAATGTTTTGACCTAACTAACTATCCATGGTTATTTCATGTCCCTTATACTCTTGGTATAATGTTTCTCACTCTACCATGTGTTTATAGTTGTTTGCCAATTTTCAGGAAATAATGCAATTCAGAAATAGCTTTTGGAAAGTCTTAGATGCGGGGCTGCGGAATAGAACACACAGCACTTTTATGATATTTTTCTATGTAAATATCGGCCTTTTTTGTCAATATAATTTTGTAATAAAAATAGAAGCTCCAATGATTATTTTGGTACCCTTACTTAAATATTACTTCCGTTCGCGTTTATTTATTTATTTAAGAATTGGCCGTAGGTAACTCCAGTTACTGACCATCACGATACTTAACCCTTGGATACAGGGAGCGGGTCGTGACAATAATACATCAGATGATAAGTAACATGTGATAAATACATGTGATCAGAATAATTTCTGACAATTATACAAAAGCACCCAAATTTATATATAAAAAAAACAATATATGATCCATATTCATTTTTTTTATATAGTAAACTTATTAATCTCAACCACATATTAGTTTTCTAAATCAATTCATCACCCAAACTATCTACTATTCTTTTTAGCAATATTCACATTTTCAAAACTCACCAAACAATACTCTGATCAAGCTCATCACCATCCTTATTGTTTCCATACTCACCATCTCCACTAACCACTATGCAACTTCAGCCTAGCATAACTAACCGTACTATGCATAGGTATAAATAAATAATCAAAATTATTATTTTTTTTTTTTTAGGTTTTCTTATTACATATACGGGTGACAATTTTTTTTAAAATCCATAAATTATGGAACAGTGTTCATTATTTAAAATTTTATTTATTAACGGGCAAATCAATTAAGTGTTTTTACTTTTTTACAAATAAAAAAAATTGAAATTTTTGTTTAAGAAATTAAAAAAAAATAAATAGCCAAATCATAAAGAACAATGTAAGACGCCTTATTTTGTGAAAAACTCATAACTATATTAGGAATTTACATATAATAATAACAACAATATAAACTATACGAGGTGCAAATATCCATCGATGTCCGTACTCCTTGTATCCAAGCTATGCTTCGCTCCGATCGACCTGAGAACACAATGACAGTGAGCTACCCAGCGGTGTACTGCCAGAAAACCCTCCGACGGTCAAGTTAGCACACAGGGAGAGAGAAAAAAGAAAGGAGATCAAATGGTGGGTGAGTTGTGATCATAAGATCTTCCAGACCTGAATATGGGGGCGCAACACCGTTTATATACCTTTTGCGCGCACATCTGCGTCCATTCACCTTTGGACGCATGGACCTGCTCTCCTCTCCCATTATCCCACGTGTCAGTGCAAATACAGCTAAACACCACCTAACAAAACCACCAAACGGTTCTGGCGTGAACGGATAGCATGGTTCCTTACCATCACACCGAGACCACATCACGACTGTGATATTCGTCCGGTTTAACTGGAGGATCCCGTTGCGGCTTAGCCGACCTTCTTAGTTCTGACCTAGATACTGCTCAGTCGGACTAATCTGTGGAAGATTACACCAATCTAACTCGACGAAGCGAATATGATTAACCGAGCTAACGATCTAAGGCTGCTTCGACTAGACCAAACCGGGGCCCTGACCGAGCACGCCCAGTAGCCGTATGAACCTAGCTCGATCCAACTGTGCTTAGCCCAGCTTTGCTCGGTCCAGACTAGCTTGGCCCAGTATCAATTCATGAAATCTCCCTCTCAATTGGCCCTTAATTTTATCTACGCCAGCGTAACCAGGATTACTTTCTCTAGCCGAGACCACTAATTTGCTTGGTCGACATCCTCAACTTACTCGCCGTGCTGACTTCCTTGCTTGGCTCCATCACTTGCTCGGTCAACGGTTCGACTTTCCTGACTCTTCAGTACTGACACCGGTCTTATCACAGACACATGTCATTTGCTCATTGGCCTTGTGCTACCAACCCAGCCGCCCCACGCCGTCTTCTCAGTTTCAAATTTTGGCGCCTCTTCTCCCTTTATACATACATCGTTTGCCCGTTCACATCTCTCTCTTCTTTGTTCACCCTCTTACTTCGACAATCCAGCAACCCAGAGCCACAGAGTAAACATCCTCATTTTCTGCATTTCTCGCCTCTGCATCTCTTGCCTACATTGAAGCATCTCTCTGGTGGACTTGGTCTCGCCATCGATGTGTCAGAGCCCCTCCCTACCTGGAACTCCGATCCTTACTCCCAAACTCATAAGTTCTTCGAATTCCTTTTCTCATTCATATTGTTCTTCACATTTTATGGGCTTGTCACGCCTTTAAATTTAACCTCCTTAGGTGAGTCTAAAACACAATGATAGCAGACCTTATGCTCCGTATGGAATTAGTCTAGGGTGTGATCTCAAAAATTGTTTTTGCCTCTTTTTTCCCTCCATACTGTTTGTCATCTTCTGCGATGAACAAGTGTGAGTCTGGCACTGACTGGGTTAGAAATCGCCATTTGATCCAAAATTACGCCTTGACCGAGCAAGTATCCTATTTGTAAATCCTAGGGGCAAAACTGGGACATTAAACGCGCGGAACCGCTCGACCGGGCTAATATTTGGTCCGCTTGAGCAACCAAACAGAAGTGACCGAGCTGAGATCGAGCTCGTTTACGCGCCCACGCTATCACTTACACTTGGTTTTTCACTGCAGAGTCTTAGAGGACCAGACACACAACATGGGCTCTCAAAGACCAAGCAGCTACCGTACAAAACTTAATCAAACCAATTCTGCCGAGCTGAACAAGCCGGTCCTCCATGGAGGCACTACCATTTCCTTATAGATACGCCGGGCGCCCTGGCCGCGTTCCGCCAGGAGTACGGTGTCCCCGCCAATGTACTTGGAGCTCGGTAAATAGGCCATAAATCCATGGGGCAGATTAGAGTCTTACCCTTTCACCGTATTAAATATGGTCGAGGGAGGGTTGCGCTTCCCAATGTAGCCCCTCATGTGTGAATTCTTGAGACATACTAGGCTAGCTCCCACTCAAGTATCCACCAACACCTTCAGAATCATAAATGGCATAACCAAGTTGAACCACCGGCTCGGTTTAAATCTTGGCCTAGCCGAGATCTTACGTCAATATACGCTCAGTCAAACAAAAGACGGTTTTAACTATTACCTGAAAGTAAAGCCGGGCAGGGAACGATAAGTGACCGGCACGCCGGACAAGGACATGAACGATGATGACTTTTTCTGGGTGTCCAGTAACTACGAAACAGCTGACGTGCTCGGTTAGTACATCAGCAAGAACTTCAGTTCTTCTTGTAAGCCCATCTTCCCAACTGATCTATTCTACTAATATTGTTTGTGCTGAGCTAATTACTTCTTTTTTATTTTACAGCTATCAAATAATTACAAGCCAACTACCAGTATCCCAACAAGGAGACAATCAGGGCCGTGTTAAGATACTGGCACCGAGATTGCCATGATCTCCTTGGTTATGTCCCCACCTATCATTACTCGGCTCCCCGTAGGAGCAAGGTGATAGACTTCCTTCGGGCTCCTTTTCCTCCACCTTACCAAACGTCCCCCTAATACGGTTGACCGAAGAAAAAGAAAAGGCAAAGAGGAGCTGGATCAAGAACTTAATCACCGCTACATCGACCGAGATGCCGAGCGTTCCTCCAACACCATTTGTTGGTCAAAGTTCGGGGACCGTGATTGCCCTTGCTTCCACAGTTGTGCCTCCTGCTAAGTCTCGCCGAGGTAGCAAGCGAGCTCGATCAACCGACCCATCTGCCGAGCTTGTGGCTGAGTTAAGCACCGAGCAAACAATGCAGGAAGCCGAGCCGACTCCACCGTAGAAGCCGAAGTTCAAACACCAGGGCAAGGAGATCCCGGCAACTGCGTCTATCAAGGGGGACAAAGAGCACCTCTTGGCCTTCGACTTGCCAAAATCTTTGTGCAAATGATCGAAGGCCTGGAAGATCAAAGTATCCTGGATGATATGGGCACTAGGGCCGAAAAAAAGGCCATTGAAGATTTGGTAGAGGTGCGGATTAGCGAAGACAATCCAGACAAGTCCTTCATGTTGGGATCCAGCTAGAACGCACAAGAACAGCTGGAGTTAGTGGAGTTCTTGGTGGCAAATATTGAAGTGTTTGCATGAATGCCTTACGACATGTCTGGCATCGATCCAAGCTTTATTTGCCACCAACTCAATGTCTTCCCGGACGCTCAGCTTGTCATTCAAATAACGAGGAGATCAACACTTCATCACTTCGAGGTAATAGCAGAGGAGGTCAAAAACATGCTCGAAGCTAGGGCAATCCAAGAAATACACTACCCTCGGTGGGTTTCTAACATGGTCGTCGTACCCAAGAAGAATGTGAAATAGCGAGTATGCGTTGATTATAAGACGATCAACCGAGCTTGCCCTAAAGACAGTTTTCCTTTGCCCAGAATCGACCAGCTGGTGGACCTTACAGCCGGACATAATCGACTCAGTTTCTTAGATGCATATTGTGGTTATCACTAAATCACCATACATGAGCCCACCGGGAGATTATCTCTTTCACAACACCGAGGGGACTGTTCTGTTATAGAGTCATGCCTTTTGGCTTGAAAAACGTCAGGGCGACCTTCCAGAGAATGGTGACCAAAATGTTCACCCCTCTACTCGGCCGTATGATGAAGGCTTACATCGATGACATAGTGGTCAAAAGCAAGCATCTGTCTGACCACTTGACCGACCTGACAGAGATGTTCGTCATTCTTAAACAACACAAGCTACGCCTAAATGCATCAAAGTGTGCCTTCGGCATAGGGTTAAGGAAATTCCTGGGTTTCCTAGTCACCAACCGAGGCATCGAGGTGGACCCCTCACAAATCAGAGCCATACAGGAATTGAAGCAGCCCAACTCGGCAAATAACGTACACTATCTTTCCGGTATGGCAGCCGTGCTTAACCGATTCATAAGCCAGTCATCAAATCGTTGCCATCCTTTCTTCCGTGCCTTAAAGTCCTAGTTTTCATGGGACGAAGAATGTGACAGAGCCTTGGTTGAGCTGAAGACATATCTGTCTTTCGCCCTACTCTTGGTTACACCGAAGCACGGTGAAGAACTCTATCTTTACCTGGTTGTTTCTCAACATGCTATTAGTGCGGTGCTTGTCCTGGCAGAAGGCACCCAACATTTACCGATCTTCTACGTAATCAAAACCTTGCTCCCGGGGGAGACGAGATACTTGCCTCTGGAAAAACTCGCATTGGCATTAATGATGGCCTCTTGAAAATTGGCACATTACTTCCACACTCATACGATCGTGGTGCTAATCGAGTTCTCTTTGAAAGCCTTATTTGAGAGGGCAGACTTCTCCAGCCGAATTCTGAAATGGGCAGTCGAGTTGGGGCAATTTGACGTCAAGTTTCAACCCCGAACCACCATCAAAGTCCAAGCATTGGCCAACTTCATAGCGAAATTCTCGCCTGGAATTCACCTAGTATGCACGATGGATCTTACAAGTTTAATCGGGCTAAAGGAGGTAGGCACGGCGGAAATCGCACGTCCTCCCACCCAATTAAACATCAAAGGCGATGCGGAAGTTGTGTGCCCGTCTGCAGACCCATCACTTGAAGACTCACGCCAGCCTAACAATGCAGCGTTGGATTTGGATTTGGGATTCAACCCCACATTGCCAAGAAGGGATGAAGGCATGCTTGTCACAGAAGTAGCCGAGCAACCAAGCAATTCTGACCACTTGAATCTCGAAGCGTCACAAGACCCCGCAGAATGTTAGAAGCTTTTCATCAGCGAAATGTGGAAACTATTTGTAGATAACGCCTCAAACAGGCATGAAGCCAGGCTGGGAATAGTCTTGATCTCTCCGGACGGACTAACTATTGAACATTCTATCTTGCTCGGGTTTCTAGCATCAAACAACGAGGCTGAGTACAAAGCACTGTTAGCCGAACTGAAAAGCGCGCTCCAATTGCATGCATCCAAGCTAATGGTCTACAGCGACTCCTAACTCGTTGTAAACCAAGTGTCTGGAGAGTATGAAGCCAAAGATAACAAAATGGCCAAATACCAAGCCTTAGTGAGAGAACACATCAAGAAATTCCAAGCAATAAGAGTCCAACAAATTGGCTGTGAAGATAACGGCCGAGCAGATGAGTTGGTCGGCCTAGCTTCTATGGTTAACAAATCAACTCCCAGCCCTCTCCTGATTGAGTTCCTCCTAAGACCTAGCATTAAAGACTCGGAGTAGATGGAAGTATTCTGCACTGAGCATGGTCTTTCTTGGATGGACCCCATCATCATTTTCCTTAAAGAATGGATCCTGCCGACCAACAAAAAGGAAGCACACAAAGTCTAGGTGAAGTCTAAGTGGTTTTGGCTCTCTCTATCTGGTGCTTTCTATAAGAAGTCATTTACCGGTCCATACCTCAAGTGTGTTCATCCAAACAGCGTTGATGTTTTCTTTACGAGATCCACGAAGACATGTGCAGAAGTCACATTGGGGGGAGATCTTTAACTTACCGCGTTATTTCGTAGGGATACTAGTGGCCGTGCATGCAGGCAGACGTGCAGAAATATGTCAGAAAATGCGATAAGTGCCAGAAGTTCGCCCACCAAATTCACCAGCCGGCTAGAGGACTCCTCCCCCTCACAAGTCCTTGGTCTTTCACAATATGGGGGCTTGACATAGTAGGACCACTCCCTACCGCGCTAGGCAATCGCAAGTTCTTTATAACGGCAACGGACTACTTTACCAAGTTGGTGGAAGCCGAGCCCTTGGCGACAATTAAGGAAAATGATGTGAAGAAATTTGGTTGGCGGAATGTAGTAATATAGTTCAACGTCCCCAAGGCTTTAATCTCCGACAATGGCACTCAATTTGATAGACAGTTGTTCAAAGGATTTTGTGAAGAGCTAAAGATAGAATTCTATAATTCCACCCTGGCCTACCCTCAGTCCAACGGCCAAGCCGAAGCATCAAACAAGACCATTTTGGATGGGCTGAAGAAGAGATTAGAGAGAGCCAAAGGAAAGTGGGCCGAGGAACTGACAAATGTTCTCTAGGCTTACCGAACAACACCAAGACACTCGACCGAGGAGACACCGTTCGCTTTAGCATATGGTATAGAGGCAGTCATCCCGTTGGAGATTGGTATGCCCACCGTCCGCAGCGAAAATTTCGAGCTCGATTTGAACGCCGAAGCCATCGCCTTAGAATTGGACCTCGCAGAAGAGCGCCGAGAAAAGGCCCTAATCTATGTCGCAGCATATCAACAAGAACTATCTCGGAAGTATAACAAGATGATTCACCCCAAACCATTCAAAGTTGGGGACTGGGTTTTGAGGAAGGTAATGGGCAACACCTTGGTGCCGGGCGAAGGAAAGTTGGGGGCAAACTGGAAAGGGCCTTACAAGATCACCGGTCTGGCGAGCAAAGGGGCGTACCATCTGGAAGACTTGGATGGCAAAGCTATACCATGGCCGTGGAATGTAGCCAATTTGAAGTTGTTTTATTTTTAGTTTCTATCTTTCAGTGTAATTTTTTTTAAAGGGCAAGCATTCCTCTTGATTTACCATGTAATTCTTCTTGTCACCTTGTAAAATTCATGAACGTAATAGCGAAGACTTATTGTACATGATAAATTTGTTTGATTAATGGATAGTGCAATGAACAAGGGGCAACACCCCCCAGCCAAGATGATTTAGCTCAATGACAGAGTTGATGAAGTGCTCAACCTTGTTTTTTTAACTGAGGTGATCCTGTCTGGTCAACTGAGTTAGTAATCTATTCAACTCTAGAATTAAAGCCGAGATGATTTAGCTCGGCAACAGAGTTGATGAAGTGCTCAACTCTATTCTTTTAACCGAGGTGATCCTGCCCGGTCAACTAAGTTGGTGATCTATTCAACTCTAGAATTGAAGCCCAGATGATTTAGCTCGGCAACAAAGTTGATGAAGTGCTCAACTCTATTCTTTTAACCGAGGTGATCATACCCGGTCAACTGAGTTAGTGATCTATTCAACTTTAGAATTTAAGCCGAGATGATTTAGCTCAGCAACAGAGTTGAAATGCTCAACTCTGTTCTTTTAACCGAGGTGATCATGCCCGATCAACTGAGTTGGTGGTCTGTTCAACTCTAGAACTAAAGCCGAGATGATTTAGCTCGGCAACAGAGTTGATGAAGTACTCATCTCTTGGGTAGATTTGATGAAATAAAAGTCTTACAGACACATAAAAATACACAAACATCCACCAAAAATAAAATAAAACAAAACTTGAAATAAACAAACTCCCAAAACAAAGATAGCTAAACTAATAATCTTTATTATCAATTTAGTTGGAAAAAAAAAATACATTGAATAAAAGTCTTAGAGAAAGAAAAAAAAAATACTCACATAAAAATAGAAATCTACCCCAAAAAAAAAAAATACCCACGCAAACACAAACAAATAGACAAACTTGAAATGAATTTGGACTACTGGCAAAGAAAGAGAGAGACTAACCATTGCACCATTATATTTGGAGCGGAGTTGGCCGGACTGAAAAAGATCAAATACTGAATATTTTAAAGAGAAATTTGTGTTGAAATTTTAATTTGGTTGGGTTTTTAAAGTTTTAGGTTTTATATTATTTTCGAAAAGGGTAAGAGTAGAATGAGGATGACTTATCATATTATTTTAAATTTTTGAAATTCAAAATCATAAATAATTAATGCATTTATTATTTCTTTATTTGAATTGTTTCGGTTAATATTATTTTTGAAAAGGTTGATGGTGACTTACCATAATATTTTAAATTTTAAAATTAAAAATAATAGATAATTAGAGTTTTTTTTTTTTTTTTTACTAAAGGAACTAACCAATAGATTTTTTTAAAAATTTCTTTAAAAATTAATATTTTAACAAAATTAGTTTGAGAGTTTAGAACTCCTACGATCAATGTTCTTAAAAAATCTCTTTTGCTTATATAATATATAGATAGATAGATTATAAATTTTTTCTTAATCTCTGATTTCACAAGTCCAAAATCCAAACTTATAGCAACCTTGAGTCCCCCTCCCTTTCAAGTAATTCAAAACCATGCAAATAAATTTAATTTGCTCTCTCATTATTGAGAACTATCGGGCGGCACACACAATATGTGTATAATTTAAATAACTAATAATAAAAATAAAGAATAAAAAATTTAATATCATAATATATATAATATTTAAGTGATAAGTATGTTCTTAATGAAACTAAAAGTCTTAGATTCAAAACTTATTTACGTTATATATAATAATTTTTTTATTTTAACATATATAAAGTTGCCATGTGACATGAGAAAAAGAAAATTTCACTAAACTAATTTAGACCTTTACTTAATAATAGTATAGATAGATAGATAGATAGATAGATAGATAAAGCAATCAAATGGTTCAAAATTGTGAAATAGAAATTTAATTCGCATTCCCATTACTCACTACCTTAAAATCCTAGATGAATTTTTGTTTCTTTTTTGTGGTGACTGCTCAACACTCATAGTATTCTCTCTCCCCCACCAGAATAGGATTGCTCAGTTATACTAAAATAATAATGTTTAGCAAAGAAAAAGCAATTGAAACTTTCTCTAAAGAGGCTTCTTAAGAGAAAAAGACTACTTTGATTCCAACCAGTACCAAAAAAAAGGGTGAGGAAGGTGGAGGGTTTTTGTCAATGATGAATTGATATTTATTAAAGAAACAATTCCTAAATCACGTGATAATGGTGTCTAATATATTATATATAAATTCAAAACTATAGTAAATAAAAATCAATTTTTATATTTATTAAAAGTATTACTTATTTGACAATATTGTGGAATTTTTTGTTCCATTACAGAATATCTGAAAAAAGGGAACATATATTTTTCAAAAAGATGGGACTGGTGATCCAACAATCTAGATGCAATCAAATGGGATATCTTGGAATGAACTTAAATAGCAAAAAAATAATAGGAGAAAACTATTTTCAATTGTGTAGTAAATCGGAAATTACATACATATAATATATATATACTTATCAAATTGGCGAAACTATATGATACATTCTCTCATGACCAAATTACCCATATATAATTGTCCAAGTATAGGGCCAGCCCTGGGGCAAAGGCCGCAAGACCATGGCCTAAAGCCCCTCAAAATAGAGTCAAAAAAGAGGGCCCTTCTATTATAATTTAATATAATATATTAAGTATATTTTACGTCTAAAAAAATTAAAAAAATACCCAAACTAATTTAAAATAAATTAACCCATTAAAAAATTGAAAGGTCATTCAAGAAAATTAACATTGTTATTCATTGAAAATAAACCCAAAAAAGAGTCTCTCTTATTATAATTTAGTCTAATATATTAAATATATTTTAAGTCCAAAAAAAATTAAGGAAGGCCCAAATTAACTTAAAATAAATTAATCCATTAAAAAATTGAAAGGCTCATTTAAAATAATTAACATTGTTATTCATTGAAAATGATTTGTAAAAAAATTAGATTATGCAAGTATAATTGATTTATTTGCTTCTAAAAATACAAAAAGAGTGAGATCAAGCGATACTTATTAATTATCGTAATGTAATGCTAAGTATTTTTTTGTAATTTTGATACAAATCTTTTATCATTTACTTTCTAATTTTTTTTTTCATTCAATGAAAAAAAAATGTGAAGGGCTCACAAATTTATTAGTTAATTATTGACTCTGAGCCCCAGAAATCTCGGGGCCGGAAAGTATTTGATTTCTTCAATTTTTCTTTCATCCATATTCAAATTTTTTTTCCACAGATGACAAAACTGTCTTTCATTTTGCACACACTGCCTTGTGCGTAGCCTTCTAACATATATATACACACACATACTTAAATATTGAGGTAACAATTGATCAGTTTGAAGGTAGATCGACCTGTACAGAATTATAAATCTAACAAATTCCCTTTTTGAGGCAGAGATTGCTTAGGAATGAAGTTCCTGTAAAAGCCTTAACGGGCTTATACGTGGCAAAAGATCAATGCAGTATTATAAGCAATATCAAATCATATATGAAAAACTGTACCCTGACTGAATTAGGTAGAGAAATATGTTTTTCCTTCATTTTTTCAAATAACTTAAAAATAACTGAAAGAGGGAAAGAAAAAGAAAAGAAAAGAAAAGGGGGTGGAGGATCAAAAGAAATGGAGAAACCTTGAACCCAAAGCTTCAGTATCACCATCACCAACCTCTGTCAGCCTTATCTTTTAAGCAAATACTCATACCCACAGCACCATCATTCTCTCTCTCTCTCTCTCTCTCTCCTCTCTCACACACACACACACACACACATTAACTTCCTCATACAAAACCACAATCTCTACAAATTTTTTTGTTGCTTATGATGAAGAAGCTACTCTCTCCCTAGGAGTCTAGTTTTCCTTCAAAGCCCCTTCCTTTCACAAAGAACAATAATGGGATCTTTCCAAACACCTATGGGAATGCGGAGCTCGACATTGGTAGAAGCATCATGTGGATATTTACTCCAAGAATTGCAGGCAAGTTCTTTAAAAGTAATTTATAAACAAATAATGGCAATAGTCGTTTCATTCATAACGGGTAGTTTTTTTTGGGGGGGGGAAACAGATGATATGGGATGAAGTTGGAGAAGATCAGTTTGAAAGGGAAAAGGTTCTCCTAGACCTAGAGCAGGAGTGTCTAGAGGTTTATCGCAGAAAAGTTGACAGTGCAAACATTTCAAGAGCACGTCTGCATCAGGAGTTAGCAGAATCAGAGGCTGAATTTACGCACCTCCTTCTGTCCCTCGATGAACGGTCTCTCCCTGGAAGGGTAAGTTGATCACAGTTAATAAGTTTGTTTTGATACCAACAAGTTGACCTATGCAAACAGAGTATACAGAATCATGTTGCATTTAGCATTTAATCTATTGGGTTAGTTACAGTGTACCCCTCTTAACTATCCCTGAATATAACCTTAATTTCCTCAACTTTAAAACTGTATATTTTTAGACCCTTCAACTAACAAAATTGCTTTATTTTCACCCTCCAGAAAGTAGATCATTGTACTGGTTTTGATAGTTGAAAGGTTTAAATGAACAATTTTAAAGTATATTGGTGGGGGGAGGGGGGGGTGTAAGGTAATATTTGGTGATAGTTGACGGGGTAAAGTACAATTAACCCTTTTATTTTAAAACCTGTCAAAAAGCTGAATCATCACCAGTCATATAACTTCAGAGCAATAATCCTGTACAGGAAAATTTCGACGGAAAAAAAATGACAGGAGCAACAATGTTGGGTATTGTATTTAAATAAGTTCATATGATCGGGACAGAATTAGTGATTTTGTGCATACAAATACAAATAAAAATACATTACATTCAAAGTATATTGGGGTTATGTGAAAATAAATGTTGGGAATTGTATATGATCGGAACAGAATTATCGATTTGGTACAAACAAGTATATTGGAGTCATGTGAAACTTAATTAATAATAAGCGTAATTAAATCAAGTAACAATTCTAGAATGATGCTAATTTGGAACATTTTATCATCAACAGCCAGAGAAAATGACAGGAACATTAAAAGAGCAGCTAGATTCAATTACCCCAGCTCTACGGGAAATGCAACTGAGGAAAGAAGAGAGGGTGAAGCAATTCCAAGCCGTGCAAAGGCAAATTCAGAAAATTTCTGCAGAAATAGCAGGTCAATCAGAATGCGATGATTCATCATCAAAAATCCAAGTAAATGAGAACGATCTTTCACAGAAAAAACTCGATGAGTACCAAATCGAGCTACAAAGGCTGCATAAAGAGAAGGTACTATAACAGTAATCAATAAATTGTTTAGTGAAGACTTAAATTGAGTGTGTGCATCAAGTAATGCCTTTTTTTCTTGTTTCCCTTTCTGTTTTCTCTTCAATTGATGTCAAAGAATGACAGACTCCAAAGAGTGGAAAAATATATAAGCACAGTTCAGAACCTGTCTGCCACGTTGGGAATGGATTCGTCAATGATCATCACAAAAGTTCACCCAAGCCTGAATGAATTGTCTGGACTGTCAAAGAACATAAGTGACGGTATTTTGGTTAAACTAAACAGCACAGTAGAGTCTCTTGAAGAAGAAAAACACAAGCGACTAGAGAAGGTAAAACTTATTCAAGCTGTTTTACTCACCATCCTCTGACTTGTCTGTTGCTCAGAGGAAGCATCGACATAATGAATTGTCTTCTCCGTGGATTTTGTGTGGACTTTGCAGCTTCACCATCTTGGTAAAGCATTGACAAACTTGTGGAACCTTATGGATACGCCTTTCGAAGACCGTCAATTGTTCTGTCACATTACTAATTTATTATTATCAGCTTCATCGGCTGAAATATCCTCTCCTGGAAGCCTCACCCTTGATATAATCCAGCAGGTTAGTACATATGTAATCAATAATTCTCAAGAGCATCAGCATCACAAGCAAGATTTGATGTCGTTTCGAAATGTTTCAAGGTGGAGGCTGAAGTTAAGAGATTGGATCAATTGAAAGCAAGCAAGATGAAAGAACTTTTCGTTAAGAAACAATTTGAACTCGAGGAGATATGCAATAGATCGCACATGGATATCCCTTCACAGTCAGAGATGGATAATATGATAAATCTAATAAACTCGGGTGGGATTGAGTGAATAATATCTATCTTACATTAGCATAATTTTGTTTTAAGTACTATACTAGTTCACAAACTGACTAATAATGCCTATAAAAAGGGGAGATTGACCATGCTGATCTCCTCATGAGCATGGATGACCAGATATCCAAAGCAAAAGAAGAAGCCTCTAGCAGGAAGGTTATAATGGAGAAGGTGGAAAAGTGGATTTCAGCACGTGACGAGGAGCGATGGCTAGAAGAATATAGTATGGTCAGTTTCTCCTATGTAGTGATCTACATGATTAAGTATTGATCTACATGATTAATTGCCTTCTAACTTTCCTCTGTCCATTACATATTTTCTAAACCAAGGCATATTTTCAGGATGAGAATCGATATTCAGTTAGTAGAGGTGCTCACAAGAATCTGAAACGTGCAGAACGTGCCCGAGTAATGGTGAACAAAATACCTGGTAGGGTCAGGAAAAGTTTTCATCAATTTTTATCAAACCAAACAGAACATAGCAATGTCCTTTGGACTTGATCAGGTCAAAGACAAGTAACATTTTTGAATAAGATACAAAGTAACTAAGAAAATGCAGAAATCACTCTATAAAATATTAAAATGCAGAAATCACTCTATAAAATATTAAATATTTTAATTAGGCAATCAGTTAGCTTGAAAAAAGGCCAAATACTGTTCCCCAAAACCAGTTTTACAGCCAACTCTGTCAACTCTAAACCATAAGTAGTATGTATCCATGCAATGATTTTCTTGCAGCTTTGGTGGACCTACTGATAGCCAAGACTAAAGATTGGGAAGAGGAACGAAAGAAAGTTTTCTTATATGATGAGGTAAGAAATTCAATTATTTATGAGTATTCGTTGGTATTTTAATTTTATTCTGCTAGTTATCTTAAACAGTTAAGTTTCTCTAGAAAACTTAATCGGATATATCACATTATACTGTTGTATACAACAAAGGGGTGATGGATTCCAGATGTTGTGAAATAGCATAGATCTTACTATTTCGATAAAACTTGATGACCCACAACACTGCTGACATGTCAATTCTATAAATTATGCTGGCATGTTTATAGTTTCTTTTACCAGGTTCAACAACAGATTGATAGAAATGCATTTTTACTAAAATTGGCTTCACCCAAATTGCTAAATAAGGTGTTACAAATTAATGAGAAACTGCTCTAAATTAGTGCTGAATAAAGTGAAACTGTAATTTACTTTAAGTTCACAACAAATCAGAAGAATCAGATCAACTTATATCAATATTGAAAGAGGATTTGTACTGCTTCCCGTAGAAAGCACGAACATAAGTGACTCACAGATGCAAGCAGAATTTTTCTTTTGGGTATTTTTTGATTATGCATTTCTGCTATTACAACAAAAAACAAAATTCATGCTTACCTGGGTGATTGCTGCTGTTTTAAGGTACCTCTGCTGGCAATGTTGGAAGAGTACAACATGTTAAGGCAGGAAAGAGAAGAACAGAAGCAAAGACAAAGGGTTAGTATCATCGTCACTATAAAGTGAAGTTCAAATATATGTTCACAAAAAAATAATGCAAACATAAGCCTCCCCCCACCCACTCCTGGGGTAATGCTCTTGTGCTATGTTTGGTTCACTGGAATAAAAGTGGAATAGAATGGAATGCTCATTCCTTAGCCTTTCTATAATGAACATTCTAATAGAATGATCATTCTATTCCACCTCCATTCCAATGAACCAAACACTACATTAAAGATTATGGTGTGCGCAAATGATAAAGCAGAATCCACTATAAGCTTTTCAATTTCCTTACTTTCTAACAAGTCGGGCTTCTCTCCACAGGAAAAGAAGAAGGTTCAGATTCAAGTAGTGGTTGAGCAAGAAAATTTGTTTGGGCCCAGGCCAAGCACCGGCAGTCGACGTCTTTCAAACAAAAGCTTAAATGGAGGTTTTAACAATGCTAGCCCTGTAAACAGAAGGCTTTCTCTGGGTATACAGCAACTTGGATTAAATGGCAGCAACTCAGCAACACAGAGCATAGCCTTCATAAAAGAAGGAAAGAAAACACATAGCCAAAAGATACTTGCACGAACTGGCCTTGGTTCTCATAGCAGAGACGATACAGCTTCAGTAGTCTCAACATTTTCTGGCCCCTTCTCACCTTGAAAATGCGATGAAAATTTAGATCCTGCACAAGAATAACTCAGTTAGTTAAGTCAGTTTACAAAGATGGTTGTGTAATTATGTCCATTGTGCTTAAGTCAAACAGCAGTCACTTTGTGCAAATAATGCTGAAGGTTTGGTCTGTATCCAATTCACCACTCCCACTGTCTTGCATAGGCAGGATCAAAACTGCGTAATAGCCTTTCTAATTATGCCTCGCATCTTTTCAAGAAGGGCCCCGCCTTGAACCTCAAGGGATTTGTGATGGAATATGCAAACAAAAACAGTTTTTTGATCAATTTATTATTCTGTGTTGTACAGTATAATATTACATGTACCAAGAAGTACAGTGAAAGATGCTTTCAATCAACGAGCAGCAGTTCCTTGATGGTGAATTGAGCAATGACATGTTTCATCTTGCTCAATGTGTGTGTAAGAATAATAGTTTCTTTTTGTTGGGTTTTGTTGAATAATTGTACTAAGGGTATTACGGCAATTTGATTATGTAAACCCTAGCATATATATTGTTGTCTTCACAGCACACATTGTACTATTCTCTGCTTTCATTATAGTGAAACTGGTGTGAGCCATGGATATAGGCAAACTTCCCAAACCGCAAAAATTTGTGTCGTGTTTTCTTGTCTGTGATTTGATTCTTCTTGCTATTTTGTGTGTTTGTGTGGTTTATTCCACAACACCTTTATCCGTGATCTACTAAGTAAGACTGAAGCAGAAAACGATTCTGGTCTCATAAGTTTTTAGTGCATACAAAAAAGAACACAGCTATTACAAATTAAAAAATCAGGACAGAATTTTGAGAAATGGAGTCCAAAATAATGGTTTCCAAAATGTCATAAAATGGAAGTTGTTAAGATTTCAAAAATCAATTTTAGCATTATGATTTTTTGCCAATCAATACCGAAAAATTCAGGAAGTATATGATTCAAGGAAAAGGTTAAACTAAAAAATTCTTAGTAGCCAAAGCTATTAGAGGAAGCATGGATATCAAAATGCTGCATTCATACTAAGGGAATAAAATGGAGTTTCTTAGGAAGCCACATCAGTAGACAGTAAGATGTGCCCAGTGGAGGCACGAAGGGCTGCCTACTCCATGGTGTTGCAGAATGGAATCATGCTTTACTAAAAACCTCCATCCAGAGAATGAGATCCACCACAGAACATAAACTCAATTATTCCTTCATTGCCATTCCATATTACTCATTATGCGTTCCATCTACATCCATTTGTTTCACCAAGAATGACTCTCCTGAATTTGTCATTTGTTCATGTTTTGAGAGGACAATGTATAGCTGGTCCTTGAATTCAGTTAATCTGAAACTCCTTAAGAAATGCAGTCAAAAATTCTAATAATAATAATTGATAACTTAGAAAATACCCAACTCAATTCAACATACACTTTGTATTTGTGAAGAGCTTCATTTCGTCTGGCTATGTCATTTTCCCTTGTATTATTGTTTGAAGGATTGCCTGCAAGAAAAATATACCTTAAAACCTGGATCCTCTAAAGCAGCACAACAGAACTAGAGTGAATTTCTGAGTTCATATTTTGTTCACAAAGCTGGCCTTGATGATATCTCAATGAATGTCCTTATTACATGAAAGTAAAAGACGGTTAAACCCTTAAAAGTCCATGCTATGCAGTGAATTGTGGCAACATGCATTCTAATGAATACCAAAGAAGCTGTAGGCTACGTATGACCTTAGAGGTTGTTTGGGAATAGGTTATTTCAGTAACTATTTACTTTTTATGAAAAGATGTGAAATGTGACAAAGAAGTGATGTGACCTAAAAAAAAGGTGATGTGACCAAAATAGGATAAAAAGGCAATAAGTATACTTTGTTAGGTGGTTGCCAAACAATCCCTTAGCCAACATAACCCATAACGAGATCAAATTAAGGCTTCATAAAAAGGTTACATCCTGCTTGGAATCAAAAAGTAGTTTCTTCACTTTTCTAGTTGGTTCAACAAGTTTTCATGTTGAGACATCCTTTTAAAGCCAAAATTGTATGGCATTTCTGCTGCAAAAGTTTCCATGTGTACAATTCATCCGTAGTATATGTGGCACCATAATATTGTCCTTGTCACGCCCCAAACCCGCCCCTAGAGGTTTGGGGCGTGATAGAGTGGTATCAGAGCGCACGAGTTAATTTACCCACACACGTGTCCATAAGAGCTGTAGGGTGCATTAGAAAAGAAATAGGGCATGGCATGGGCATGTATACATGTGTGTGTGTGTTTATGGAAATGAGAACAGTGAATGATGAGACAAGAATTGAAATGATGAGGCAATAGAGGAAGTATTATGTTGAAAAGGAAATGCTTTATCTGCTATGAGTTATAGATCAATGGAAGACACCAGTGCAAGGAATATGTATATGAGTCAGAATTAACAGTGGAATTGAATCAACAGAGACACCTGGTACAGGTAATGCCTTCGCTATGTGAACATGTTATGTGACTTTGGTTGCTCCGTGACTGAACACGTTACATGATCTACTTGGAATGAAGCATCCCCATAGAGCACTTTTCAAATGTGGATTTCATATTGATTATCAGAAGATGAATTTCTTTTATGATGCTGTGATAAAGGAATTTGGACTCGTATCTGTACAGGTCTCCCAGAATGACTGTTATAATAGATGAATTGAACGTCCATGCCTATGATTTTATGACAAAGGAACCGTAACTTTGATGTGGCGTATAATTGTGAGGCTCTATATTTGCACAGGGAACATAGTTAGAACCGTGTCTGGTTAATGAATGAATCAACTATGATCTTGAACATGTCACTGTATTTGAAATGAAGCCTTCATCTGATTTGTTATTGAAACTATGGAACCATATTACCTATGCAATGGAGGAACATTGAACATGTAACTGTGACGGAACAAATTTACGCAAATTATGTGAAATTGATTGAATATGAACGACATGGAATAAATTGACTATGAATATGATGGAATAAATGACCTGTGCTATTACCTTCGCTATCCTTTGCCGTTAATTGTATAAGGACCTTCAAATTGAACATGAACTAGAACAATTGACTATGGGTTATTATGCTTGGCAACTTGAATTATGATCTTCGAAACCAAATGTATCTTAGATTTCTGAATTGCACTGATTTGAACTGATTTAGTGGACATATATGAATGACTTCTACATTATTTGACTTTATTGTTAAGGAACTGACAAATTGAATCCGTGGACATTACCTTTGTTATGGATTGTTATGTTATGATATACCTTTGCATTGAATATGATGGAATTTGTTAGTTGATTGTATTATGCTGAATGACTGAACAGAACAGAACGCCGAATATTTCCTTGTATAATGATGTTAATGATGTTTTGTGAACTACTGAATGGCTACGGAATGAATAATGACGTATGACTGAGATTTCTGATTAGAATTTTGCCAGAATAAGCAAAGTTTGGAGGACCAAACTTCTTAAGGTGGGGAGAGTGTAATGACCCGGAACTATGTGACGTAATTCCCGATAATTAATTATGTGTTTATATGATTTGATTGAAGAATATCTGTTGGAATTAGAAAAATATCTGTTGGAATTACAACTTCGGGACTGAAATTGAGGACCGTAACGGGTGCAGAAAATGAAATTGAACACGCCTATATGATACCGGGAATTTTTAGAACCATCTGAAACGATAAATTGAGGACTGAATTTCGTCTGATTCGTAAAGCCTTGTTTGGCTCAAGTGTTTTGGTTTAATTGCTCTTATTTGATATATATGGATATAGATAAGGATGCTTGACCCATTTTGACTCAAAAACAAGAGAGAAGAAATATCTAGAGAGAGAAAGGAGAGAATCGTGAGAAAGAGAGAGAGAGAGAGACCAAGAGAAGAAAAGAAAAGGGGCAATCAAGTTGAACTTCATCAATCTAAGTGATTAAGGTAAGAGTTCTCTCTAAATTCATGGAATTGATTGTTGATTCTTGGCATCTAGCATGTAGAACTCAAGATTATGGCTTAAATTGTTATGATTTAAGATTATTTGGCATGTTTGAAGAAGAACCTCCATGGATATAGAGATATGAAACTTGTATGCATGTATTCATAGTTTTTCATCCTACTTCATGGGTTTGATCTCCTATATGATGCATTTGAGTTTGATTGAAGATGTAATGGTTTAATCAAAGTGTTGACCAAGTGTTTGAGAGGTTGTATTTCAAGTATTGGAAGTTGATTTTGTAAAGAAAAGATTGAAGTTTGAAAGAGGGAAGAAGAACCAGGAATTCGGGTTTTGCTCTGTCCGCTCGAGCGTAGGGGAGCCCGCTCGAGCGAAGAAATCGACCTCCCAGTAGTTTTGGAAAATTGTACTGTCCGCTCGAGCGGAAATGTGGGCGCTCGAGCGGGAAGGCTTGTTTTCAGGAAAGTTTGGCAAGTTGCTCTACATGATTTTTAACATGTTAATGGCCTTATTTAACATCTCATGAACATGAATTAAAGTAAGGAAGGATTAGATTGAGCATGAATGAATATGAAAGAATGTAAGAAGAAAAGGAAATGGTGTGAATTATGTGATTTGATGATGAATGATAAGAAATGTGTTATACTGTTTATGTTGCAGGTCAGAATGAGAAGACCGTGCCATCGGTATCGGAAACCCACTGTGAGTAACATTTCTGTAAAGATATGTTAGTATGAATTATGTTCAAAAGTGATTATTATGTTATGATTTTGAAATGATAAGTGTTTTCTGTGAACGAAGGTCCTAGTTTGCGAATCTAGTATGGCATCCATAGGTAGTCCTAAACGGACCAGTTTACGAGATCTCGTCAGTCGATTAATCGGTGTACGGACCGGTTACTCTAGTCGTAAGACAACACATGTTAAGTCCCTGTGGAGTATGCCATTACGTATGTTTATATGATGATTGATACATGTTTATGATTGATTTATTATGGATTTATGAAATGTTGGACTTCGCTCATTAACCTCTTTACTGTTATGTTACTTGCTGAGCTCTAGCTCATTGTTTGTACTTATGTATTTATAGGTGTGCATTCAGGGAGTCAAGCCCAGGCGGAGTCTTGATCGAGCCGCCATTCTGTAGCCACCAGAGTTTTGTGTGCCTCCGAGTTGGGGCTAGGCCTGGAAGGCCGGTTGTGAGTTTTGTCGTTTTGCATGTGTTGTATATGTTTTTTGATACATGTTATGTAATGGATGTGGGTAATTTACTCATTTTGGCATGTAAATGTATGTTCATTTTTATGCACAGCTCTTGGACTATTAGTTTCTTCTTTTTCGCTTCTGCGAGCCCCGTTTATTTATATTTTGTACAGTAAGGCCTGTGGTAATCTAGGATTACCGGCCGGTCTCGTTACCAAACCTCTAGGGGCGGGTTTGGGGCGTGACAGTCCTTGTCACAAAGATAATGAAAGAGCATTTGATTTGAAGGAGACAATCAAGCTGCAAGTAAAAGGACATGCAAGCTGGTAGAGAAGCAAAAGTGTGAGGTGATTATTGGATTAAGAGAACACACAAGCAATCTATAAATGAAGATTGAATGCCAAAAAATAAAAAATAAGAAGTAAGAAATTTATCATTGGATAAAGCATATAACATACATGGAACTCGAATGGCTGTTGCGTTCTCCTCATTCTCTCTAGCTTTCATAGGGATAGTGAGATTGGAATACTGCACTGTCACGACCCCAAACCGCCCCTAGTAGTTTGGTGCCGAGATGGCCAGTAAATCCGAGATTCACCAAAGGCCTCTTACAAAAGTTCACACACAACAGAGTATATATATAGGGGGCTCACACATGCGGAAGCGATAAAAACAAAATACACGTGGTCCTTGAGAGCAGTGCATAGATCAAATGTGATGACATACAGAACATGACTACACTTCGGCAGCTAACAAAACAAAGTTCAAGTTACATCCTGATCAAAAGGCTTCTCAGCCGACATATACAAAATACAACGATTACAAGCAAAGAAGCATAATTTTCAAGATCTGCCGACGTAAATACACAATGCCGAGGTAATCACAAAACAAGGCCGATATATGCAAAAATCCCAAAACAAGCTTTACAAATACTTCTAGGCGTCGCCGCCGTCCTGCTCATCACCTACATATATATAAAGAGGGGTGAGCTTGGGAACTCAGTGAATGGTACTAGAAATAAAGGTTTGCATGAATAATAGCCGAAGTCTTTTCAAAACAAAGCATACCAAACCATTCAAGCGTTAGCCGAGGTTCCATCCAAAGCAAAACATAGCAAGTTATATCAAATCAAGAGATGAACTGTATTCATCTAGCAAGTCTTACAAGTCAAAGCGTCTCCGAGATCATACAAGTAGTAGCCGAGGTCCTCCTCCAGGCAAATCATAACAAGCTGTATCAAATCAAGGGGGTGAACCATATTCATCAAGCACAATCACACCAAACCTGTTGCTTATGTGACTTAGGCCCGTAGCCCTTTTTCACTATCTTATGTCACTTAGGCCCGTAGCCCTTTTTGACCATCTTATGTGACTCAGGCCCGCAGCCCTTTTTCACCAAGCGGTGCTGCGAAAGTTTAAAGTCCTCTAGCACAAGGGACTGGTGTTACTTAGGCCCGTAGCCCGCTTTAACACTTATCTTTTCAAGAAAGGACCGTATCCTTTTTAACAAGATGGTACTGCGAAAGTTTAGAGTCCTCCAGTACAAGGGACTTTCTAAGGATATCAAAACAAGGCTCAAACTCATTACAAAGACATCATCAAGACAAGCTCATACTTACCCTTTTTAACTCTTAGTGCTGCGAAAGTTTAACGTCCTCCAGCACAAGGGACTTTCAAGAATACCATCAAACAAGCTCATATTCATCACATCAAAATAGGCTAGTCATTCATGCGTAGCAAATACTTTTATCAAGCGAAACAAGCAAGATTTATCAAAAGCTTTATAACATAGCTTTATTAAAAGCACCACTCACCTCGGTCTTCAGGTGTAGGCTCAAGCAAAGATCAAAGTCCTACAATCACATGGCAAATCATATTCTCAAAACGAGCTTTACATACATGCAATGACCTCGGCACTCACACCGAGTCTAGGTCAACAACAAAACAACCACGCTAAGAGTCAAAACATTATTTCCCATCTCTGGGAAACACACTGGGTACCATCCAGGTATAGTCGAGGTCCTACACCTCCCCGCCGAGGTGCGGACTCGATGGCCACGATCAAAACAAAGTTAGGAAAAGCCTGGGTTTCCTTTCAAGGAACATGAAGAACAAGATCATCAAGATCATGCATGCTGAAATCTTAACTTACTTATACGAAATCTGAGGTTTCACGCTAAGAGTTTTAAAAACGTGGACTTGGGTACCCAACCAAGAAGAACATGCAAGAACAAACACAAGAATATGAACTTTCTCTTTCTAAAACAAACTTCAAATCGATGCATGGCATGCAAAACAAACTCAATCATGCAATGCAGCTAGAACAAACTCAATCATGCAATGCAGCTAGATAACCAACAAGAGTAACCAAAGTAGAGCAAGAATCTAACCTCCGAACTCAAATCTAACGGCTGGATCTTCCAAGATCGAGCTCGAACTCCACTTCTCTCTCTAGAGTTCTTCCTTCAAACTTGAGAGCTTCTCTCTCTAAGACAAAACAAAGATTGAGACAAAATGATTTGTCTCTAAGGCTGTCGGCTGCTAAAAGCTTCAGCTCGGACACGTGTCGTCACCGGGTTGGCTCAGCCCAAAAGGTGACTGATTGATAAGACAAGTCTCTGACAAAGCGTATACAGCACGCTTGCTAGCAAAACACATCGGCAAACAAGGACATCGGCCAAGGTCAAGTCCTCGGCAAACTGGATAACAAAGACGTCGGCTAGGGAGGACGACACTTGACTAAGCTGTACCACACCTTGGCCTGGGTGTGCCACATCTCGGCCTAGGTCATACCTGCCCCAGGTAAGGAGTACTAATGCAAAACATCTCAGCCTAGGCTCTAAGCACTCCGGCCCAAAGGGTGACATCTCGGCAAGCATGCCGAGGTGAAGGTGAAGATCAACCAAGGTTCCAAAACGATTCTAAGTATAAAAGTTCAAAAGTGAACTAATGCTCAAGGTGATCTCGGCCACAACCGAGCAAGGGTCAAAATCAAGCAAGCAATACTTAAACATGGCAAGTCGAAACAAGATCAATAAGATTCATAACACATCAAGACAAGATCATACATAGATGTATGCAAGTATAGCTAAGTCGAGAATGAGGGTTGTTACATGCACAATGTAACATATGCCTACTTAAAATGCACATTAATGAAAGAACTAAAATTTTGAGTGGGAACAAGAACTACAAATAATTTCAGAAGTATAGATTAACATGGACTAGTCAAACATGGACTGGTCGAACATACAATTATACCAATAAAAATATACATCTAAAGACCAGTCCATTTTCTGCATGGAAATTTGAAGGTATGTGCAACACATAGACAGAGAAATTTTCACTTTTACCTTGAGCATATAGCTAACATTTGGATTATAATAAACGTCACTCAGTTATACGATTCAACTAACAAACATAAATACATAGATCCTGTGAATACAAAACATGCAGAGCTTATAGCAAATTGACACTATTTTCAATAAAGTTTTCTAGGTATAACATACATAGAATGAGTTCTTTCACTATTTACCACTCCAGATATCTAATGCGACTGATGACAGAATGTTTACTCAAATTGACACTTTCTTATGCCTACGTATATAAAGGGCATAAGTTATGATACTATATCCAACCTAGTTTACTTGAAGTGTGAAAACAGAAAAGCTGGTGTGTTTGGTTTGTGTTTTGAAATAAATTTTCAAAAAAAAATTTGGGAAGAGAGTTTAAAAAAAAATTTAGTTTGTTTGGTTGTATATTTTGAAAATAGTTTGAGAGTTTGGAATGATTTGATATTTTGTTGTAGCTAAGTAGATATATATAAGAGAAAAAGTGATTGAGAAGGAGAGAGAAGAGAGAAAAAATGATCGATTGATGTGTAAGAGAGAGAGTGATTTTGGAAAAAAAAAATTTCAAAAAATTTTTCTCAAAAATTATATCTTGAGATATAAACCAAACAAGCCCTTTTATGTTTCAATTATATCGGACAAAAAATAATTTTATTTTGCCAAGAAACCTAGGAGATAATGCGAATTTCCTGATCATGTTTCAATCCTTTGTTCACATCCATTGCAATAGATACCTTTCCCCTTCCCTGTCTCTTCAACATTCTTGAATGGCATTTTTGGATATAGTGCATCAAGTGATAACGAGAATATCTCAAGTACAATAGCTCTTTGACACTAGGATTCTCAGAGAGCCAGACAGAAATTTCTTTGGATTTAACAACCTCAGATTTGTCCAATGATTCTAACCATGAATGAACTGGACTCCATTGTGCAGAGCGTTGGGAGTGAGCCTGCAAAAAGTTAAATTGATTACTTCCTTGACTTGCCATGCAGAATGAAATATAGCAATAACAACTATCAAGATAGAGTAAGCAAAATTATAACAAGATTATTAGTATAACTCATCCTTTTTTTAGCAAGTTTTGGCAAGGGTTGCACTTTGAATGGTTTCTCTTGTGCATAAAAATGGTATGATTGCTTTTTGTATCTTTACCATGTTTTAATATTGTCAATCACTCATGCCAGCGAGCCCAAGAAGTGTAGTTCCAAATGCCTTTGCAATGACTCCTTCAGACTGTTACACCTATAAATCAGAAAGTGATGATCTCATTCATGTCAACACTTGGTATCACAGAATTACATCCCAATTCAAAAAATAAAGTGAGAATGGCAATAGGTTTCCGGTGTCTCTTACTGTAAAAATGCAAACTAAAAGTTCAAGTTCCTTCAAAAGCAGAAAATGTTGTGTTACATATTTCTACCTATAGAAAAATGTTAATTGCCAGCTGTTCATACCATTATAGTATTCAACATTACTATTTGGGAAAAAATAAAAATGTAAACAATTGATGAAAAATGATACTGATGCAATGAATGCCATGAGAACAACTGAAGACACATGCCATGGCATCAGGGAATGGGCCATAATGCTAGATCGAACTGTATAAATTCAGCACGCATGTGTGGAATGCACCAAAAACTGTAAAGCAATTCAACACACATTTTTAGTGAATGCTTGTTAAATTCGTTTACTCCGCACATTTTCTTCGCATCATTATCATATCTGATCACTAAAGACATAAATTAATCTTCAGAATGGTTACCAAATAGGCCTGACTTTTTCATTTATTTGTTGATTTCAAATGGGTTTGTGTGTGAGCTAAATCTATAGGCTATATATCTTCAGAATGGTTACCAAATAATTCACTTCTGCTTCATTCGGCGACGTGATTATTCGTCCATATCACCCCAGTGTGTACATAACCAAGTTCATAACTCAACTATGGGTTTTTGAATTTACACACAGAAATAACAAATTCAAACATAAAAACACTACAAATTAAGCTCAAACTGGGAAAAAAGGGTAAGCACTGTTTTTTGATCACCACTGATATCAATTTACCACAACTCACACCACACAGTGACAAATCAAAACAACCATTAATGAGCCCAAATTTCCACTTCCCCCCGCCCCTAATTAAGAGAGTACGACAAAAACAGCGATTAATTGCATATATTTTTTAATGATTTTACACCATCCAAATACTTCATCAAAATAACCTAAATTAAATCATCAAACCAGTACAATTTTCATAGATTGGCAAAAAAAAAAATTTTGAAAAAAAACTAAGAACCCTTCTGAAAGAAATCATCGATCCGCCGAGTCCCAGCCGGAACCGGTTTCTCCGCTGACCGAGTCCGGGCCTCGGGTGGGCGATCCGCCGGCTGCGAAGACATCGGAAGCGAGTCGAGGAGGAAATCGCTAGTCGGCTGGTGCCTTTTGACGGCGACTCTCAAATGCTCGAGCTTGATTGTCTTGCGCTTCTTCTCGATCGCGACTCGGGCAGATTTCTCGGCGAGGAATTGGAGGAAGAGATCGGTGGAGCACGAGATGAGGAATAGGGCCTCCGAGTTGACCTTGTTGATGTCTTTGTCGAGTTTCATGATTTTCTTGACTCGGCTATTCGGGAACGTTGGTGAGATGGTCTCTACGTCATTGTTGTTGTTGTTGTTGTTGTTGTTGTTGTTGTTCTCTTCGTCTTCTTCTTCGTCGGCCATTGATGGGGGTCTGAAACTGAGAGTGAACTGTTGGGATTGGAATCTGTCTATAGCGATTTTGGGATTGGCGGGAAAATATGTTTGATGGATTTTGATGGACAATAAAGCCCCTAGTGAGATTTATGTGTCCTGACTTATCGTGAGAAACTTTGGGGGGTTTTTTATTTTGGTAAGGTTCTTTCGGTCATTTCGAATTGCGCGCCCTGTGAACCAGAATAGTGAAATGCCTATCGCGCCAAATTAAAATCCTAACGAATGAAAAGTTTATGCTATTTTGCCTAAAAAAAATTTTGGTTTCAATTTTTTAGATTAAAATTTTTTAAAATTGAATTTTTTGTTTTTTATTTTTTTATTTTTAGTAAATATTTTTAAAATTTTAAATATTTTTTTATTTTTTTAAATGCACCTTACTTAGATTTATCTAAAAAATAAAATATTTGTGAAAAAAATATTAAAGTTTTAATAAATATACAAAAATACGAAAAATATACTGAGTTTTTTTCATATTTTTGATATTTAGTAAAATTTTAAATATTTTTTCACAAAAATTATTCTTTTTTAAGTATATTTATGTTAGATGTGTCTAAAAATTCAAAAAATTGTTTAAAATGTTAAAAGATAGTAAAAACAAAAAAAATACAGAAAATAAAAAAGTAAATTTTATTGAAAAATGTTTTCAAAAAACTAAAACTAAACAAGTTGAATATTTTTTTTTTATGAAAATGGCACTGAAAAAGTAGTTAAAATTTTAAAAAATTCAACGCACACTACTCTTTAAAACTCAGTTATTAAGGAGAGAAAAATAGTTAACGCAGATATGTCACATTTTCAGGCGATGTGAAATACATTTCAACACATCTTCCTGGACCACAACATATAATAGTCAAACAAACAGTGCATTAGTCACAAGCCCAACCAAGTTTGGATACCAAATTTAAAAGTTTAACCCATACTTCTTCTTAAAACCCAAATAAAGGAGAAGGAAACTGAAACTTTACAACCAACGCAGATAGGATAACTCTAGACTATGTGGGATGTATTCTAACAGGCGACGGTTAATATCATTTAAATAGATAGATAAATGGCATTAAATATGTAGATGAATAGATAAGTGATATTTAAATAGATACTTAGGCCTCATTTGAGAACTAAGTATTTTAGTCAAAAAGCTAAAAAAAATCACTATAAATTGTCACATCACTTTTTCTATTTTTCTGTACATATTTTCTTAAAAAACTTAAAAAATATTAAAATAATTTGTTCCCAAATGAAACCTTAGACAAATATATGACACATTTAAAAATGGAAAAAATTTAAACACATAGACATATGTCATTTTTCATTTTTCATATGTAATGTTATTTTGATCCAAAAAGTATTTAAGCTTTAATCTATTGGCTCAAAACTTTCAAAAATTAGCCGTTGTCTTTATTGTTATTTTATAAACTCAAAAAAACACTCACTGTGTTTTGTTTTAATTTTTTAGAAATAGAGTTTTTTATTTTTCGTATTTCTTTATTTTTAGTAAATATTTTAAAATTTTAAATAATTTTTTTTTTAATTTTTTTAGATGTACCTTACTTAGATGTATTTAAAAAGTAAAATATTTAGAAAAATATATATTTTAAAAAATAATAAATACTCAAGAATATGAAAAATATGTTGATTTTTTTTTTTTTTTTTTTTTGGTATTTTTGCTATTTAGATAATTTTTTCACAAATATTATATTTTTTAAGTGTATTTATGTTAGGTATGTTTAAACAATTTAAAAATGTCTTAAAATATTTAAAAAAAGAAAATTCAAAAAACTCAGATCAAACAATCTTATTATAATTATTTTATTATTATTTTTAAATGATGAAAGGAAAGACGAAATTACAAAAAAACAATCACCTCTCTATAATTAAGCGCTGATAATTCCTCGTTTGGGGAGTGGCTATTTTAGCCAAAAAGTCAAAAAGTTACTAAAAGTTGTCACATCACCTCTCTACTTTTCTGCACATCTTTTCGTAAAAAGTCAAAAAGTTACTAAAATAGCCTGTTCCCAAACGAGGCCTAAGTTGGAACATCTTCCATTCACACTTGCACAACACTTCTATGCCTTGCTCTTCTAGCCAACTCATGGACAAACATATTACCTTTTACGTTCACGCGATTGGCTTTAAATCGACAAAAGTGCTCACGTATCAATACAACTTGCTGCAAAATATGCCCACACATTGAGAACGAATTAGCCTCGTCATTGATAGCTTCGATAACAAACACCAAATCCCCTTACAGGTGGATGATATGGAATACCAAGTCGCAGGCCAACTCCATCTGTTTTGCTGCATCAAATGCTTCTACACAGTCTACATCAACCCAAAACGAGCGTTGTTCCTGTAAGTTTTTGAATAATTTTGTATATTCAATTGTGTCAATTTACAAAGAGTTCATCAATTTATATAGCCCTAAATCTATCATTGAAAAAGTAAATACCAACTAATTTCTATTTACACAATCATGTCATATATACAATATATTCTTACACCCCCGTTCAAACTCAAGGTGTTTTAACAAAAAATACTGAGAGTTTGCTAAGAAAAAACTAAAATCGAGCAGTAGTGTGAGTCTTGGTGAAGAAATTCACAAGTTGCAAAACCGAGTAGACAAACGAAGTAAGATCAAGCCAGATTGCAGATGCTATCGAACAAAGTGACAATTAATCTCAATGTGTTTCGTTCGTTCATGGAAGACAATATTGTGGGCAATCTGAATAGCATTGCGATTGTCACAATAGAGAGAGGTCGGAGAAAACTAAGGTACACCCAACTTAGTCAAGAGACAACGAAGCCAAACAATCTCAACAGTAGCATATGCTATAGCACGGTACTCAGCCTCAACAGTGGAACGCGCAACAACAGTCCATTTTTTTGCCTTCCAAGAGATCAAGGAATCACCGAGAATATATACAAAAGTCAGAAGTGGACTTGCGATCAGTGACATCACCTGCCCAATTAGAATCAACATAAGCCACCAAGTCCAAAGAGGAAGTAGAAAACAACAGTAAACCCTGAAATATAGTGCTCCGGAGATGGTGAAGAATCAAAACCAAAGTAACTCAATAGGCAGAGCGAGGAGTAGAGACAAACTAGCTAACCATATGAACAATATAGGCAAAATCATGGCGAGTAACCGTCAGATAGACTAAGCAACCCACGAGCTCTCGATATAACGTAGGATCATCCAAAGGGACACCATCAGTAGAGTTGAGCTTCACATTAAGCTCAATAGGTGTATCAGAAACCTTAGTATCAGTAAGACCGGCATGGTGAATAACTTCATTAGCATACTCGGCCTGAGACAAAAAATAGTCCTTTGGAGAAGAGACAACCTCAATACCAAGAAAATACCGCAATGGAACCAGATCCAAGGTTTTAAAAACCGGGCCGGTGAGTGAACCGGGAAAATGATCGGGTGGACAGGTTACCGGTTCAACCGTCGGGTTGAACTGGATCGAACCGTGACGTCATAAATAATTTTTTAAAAAATATAAATTAACAATATAAATATTAAATTTTCAATTTTTTTTTTTAAAAAAATTCTTAAATATCTTTAGTGATGTTTTCCTATCTTTTAAAAAAACAAATCCTAAATATAAGCCATAACACTTGACATACTAACAACAAATAAAATTAAAGATGAAAATTTAACTGCTAAAAACAACAATCATGATAATAAAAATTATGAAAGCATCCAACTAAAGCAATTCATAAAACATAAGTTACAAAAAAGACAAAAGTAAGTCCAAATTGTACCAACATAAAACATAAATCTCAAGCAACAAATATAAAAAGATGTTTACAACATGACATCATTCTTAAAAATAAAAATCAAAATCCACATAACACAACATCACAAACAATTTTTGATTTTTGCCTAAATCTCCTAGGGACGATAATTTAGCCAATCATCATCATCATTCTCATTCGCATTCGCATTCGCATTTGCACTAGAGCTCGGGTTGTTTGATCTATTATCAATGTTTACGTCACCAAAAGATCCCAAGTAGATATCATCTCCAAGAAGTTCTACCTCCATATCATCCTTAACATCATCTACAATAGTTAAAATAAAATCATTAAGCTATCATTTTGATAATGATAGATAAAAAAGATTGTTGCATAATGATGAAACATTATTTTCTAACCATCTCGTAGACCATGACATTGCCTCTTATATCGTGGAGGCTCATCTTCTTCATAAAAACATTTTTTCAAGCTCATCATAATCAAGCAATGGAGGCTCCTCTTGTTCTAGTCTTTCTTCTTCAATAATCCAAAACTCAGTTTTGTCAATGCTTTCAATATCAATGGGATCATAATTTCTTGTTTTGTAATACCTCTTATATTGATTCAATTGTAAGACTAAATAAACGAATAAAATAAAGAATCCATTAGTTACTATATGAGAAAGATTAATTTACTTATTCTTCAATCGCAAGTTATGATGAACATACACAAGATCATTAAGCCTATGATGTTCTAGTCTATTCCTCTTCTTTGTATGTATGCGTTCTGTTGTTAGAATTGAATAATAATTATCTTAAATCAATTTTATAGAATAAAATTGAAAGCAAAACAGATTCTGAAAAACTAGGTTTTACAATTCAACAAAACTATATATACATATATATAACAGAATAAGTAAAGATGAAGATAAGGGTTCAAAAAATAGCCTGTGTGATTGTGAAAGGCATGTCAAAAATGCTGTCCTAAAATCGTTATGCGCTCCCTCCGTGCAGGTTTTAACGATCACAAACGACTCCAAGATACAACCCAAAAACTCTACAAGATCTAATACAATACACAGTTGCACTAAAAGAATTTTCCAAGAATGTATCAATTGCCCAGAAATATGAAATATAAAAATACTGTAAAGAGAAGAAGGAGAGAGAGAAAAAATAGAGTACGTTGTATGTCTTTCCTGAGTAAGAGTGCTATTTAAATAGGCTCTTTGGTGTCTGTTTGGAACAGACACACCTTTTGTTTTGAAACCAAATACTTATTTAAAATTCAAACAAATAAGATGTTAAAAGAAATATATAAATAAATAAATAAATACAGATAAAAAAAAATATCAAATAAAATACAAATAAAGTTTTGAAACTTTTAAGAAATTTCCAACAATTCCCTACAAGATTCAAAACTTTGTAAAACGTCATATAAATACAAAAATAATAATAATATGGGCAACTTTAAAACCGTACAATGGGTGTAGGTGTTTTTCAAACTTGAACCTCACTTAGTGTTAACAGTTTCATTCTGAAAAAATCTTAGTGAACTAGGTCATGAACTAAATCCCTTTTACCAGAATTCAACATGTCACACATATGGTATGATACATAACTGTGGCGTGGGTTAGCACTATTAGCAGCCATGTGCTCAATCTTGATTCTCATGAGAGTTTTAGGAAACAGCCCTATTTCCACGGTCGCGGCTTCACGACGCTCTCACTTAGGTGAATCCTCCAAAGATAGAAGTGACGGATGTCTATCTTACGATAGTTTGCCCGCCTCGGATTCATTTAGAGTAAATACTCTTCCTTAACCATCACATTTACATCAGCACTGATTTCTTAGGGATGAGCAGGAGAATATAAATAATAAGTTTAATAAAGTCTCCTTCTTTAAAGTGTTGGAATACGAGTCACACTATAAGGATTGTTTCTACCCATTGAACTTCCTTCATGGGATCTCCAATCACAGAAGTTGGGTTACTTCCTTAGTTGACTCCTTATGGGCTTAGACCCATCCCCCTCGACAAATCTAAGACTACACTCTTAGATAAACATTTTGTTAACTGATCAACAATATTCTTTTCAGATTTCACAAAATTCAAAGATACAACATTTTTATTCACTAAACTTTTTATAGATTTATACCTCACTTGCATATGCCTATTCATCTTTTTATTAGTATGTGCTTGTCTCACAAGTTCTATTACAGCTCTATTGTCACAATGTATAGAAATAGCAAGTATAGGATTTTTCACAAGTGAAATATCAAAGAGTAAATTTTTATCCACTCCGCTTCAATACACGTAGAATCTAAGGCTATAAGTTTTGATTATGTTGTACTTCTAAAGATAACGGTTTGCTTTTAGAACCCCATGATATTGCTGCTCCACCTAACATAAATATATACCCAGTAGTAGACTTAACATCTAAATTATCTGTTATCCAATTAGCATCGCTATAACCTTCTACCACATTAGGATAACCACTAAAGCAAAGTGAATAATCTAGAGTTTCTCTTACATATTTAAAAACTCTTTCCACAACAATCCAATGATCTTTACTAGGATTATAAGTATGTCTACTTAATCTCCCAACAGCATAGGCAACATCAGGTCTAGTCTTATTAGCAATATAGAGAAGTGATCCAATAATTTAAGAATATTTAAGTTGAGATACAGGTACACCATTATTTTTCTTCAAATTCATGCTAGGATCAAAAGGACTTGAAACAGGTTTGAGATTATAATAATCAAACTTTTTTAACATTTTCTCTAGCATTCTAGATTGATTCAATGTAATACCTTTGGTTATTTTCTCTAATTTCATATCCAAAATTATATAAGCTTCTCCTAAATCTTTCATATCAAATTTTGAAGATAAATAAGATTTCACATTTTTAATTATCTCTAAATTTGTTCCAAATAATAAAATATCATCAACATATAAACACAAAATAATACATTCTCTATTATCTTCTTTATAGTTGTAGACACCCCATTTTTGACCGTCCTCAAGACTTGGACGTCACCGTTTGAACACTCGGTGATCATCCATGTTTGTGTTCGTCCTGAGTTCTCGGAGATCTCGGCCACGCGCCTTGCCTCAAGACCTCTCGACTTGCCTGTTTTGTGTTTGGTTTTGCACCAAACACTTGTGTTTTACTTCTGAAGGGCAGGGAATGGCTTGATTGGCCATCCCCACACCTCACCGGCCATGGCTTGAGGCCACCGGCTGTGTTTTGTTGCCATCGGCCAAATATTTGGTCGGTTGGCACTCTGTTTGGTCGGTTGACCATTTATTTGGTCAAAATGTCATTTTTGGCTGACCGACCACTGTGCATCTGCTTTTGGCAGATATTTTGTGCTAGCTGTGCTAGCTGGCACCCACTTTGCACGCCCTCCATACACGTGTATGGAGGGATTTCACTCTTACTTAGCTTGTTTTTGTAAGCTTTGCAAGAGTGGTCTTCTATAAAGGGAGACCTTCTCCTCCCTCCTCAAGGGTTCCAGAAGTTCAAGAGAGAGGTCTGAGATTAGGATTTAAGTCTTGTATCTATCTTTCTCTATTTCTCCCTCTCTTTTTGCCTTTGTGTGTGTTTGTTTTTAGTTTTGCACTAAGGCACCTACTATTACACTATACCTTGGTTGCTGAGGAGCCAAAAGGGTGTTCTTGGAGTTTTTAGGTAGATTCAAGCTAAGGAAGGCTGCTGGAGCTCAGTTCTTGAAAGGGGTCTACAAGGGTAAGAACCTTGCTCTTTGTTCCCCATTTTTGCATAGTCTTTTTGCCTACCTTACATCTCTTTTTAAGCTTAGTATATAACATATAAAAGTTCTGATTTTAAGTGCTTAAAATAGTTGTTTAAGGTTGTTTTGGTGTTTAGGGTTGTTTGACCCCTCTTAGGCCTCGTTTGGCCTCATTTTTGTGCATTTTTTGTGAGCTCCGGGACCACCTTGTTTGGGCCTCCTCACCACTGAAATCTAGAGGGATTTCAGTGGTGAGGATGGTGCTTTAAGGTCCTAAGAAGGAGAGGGTCATCGCCTCTCCTTGTTGTCTTCAAAATTTTCCATTTTTGCCTCATATGTGAGCATCTTATTTAAGTTCATGTTGGCCATATCTTAAGTACTAGTAGTATTTGTGCTTATTTTGCCATGATATAGCACTGTTTTTAATTGGTTTAGACACACCATGCTTGCTTTGCATACTTGTCTTGTAATGCCATGAATTGTCTTAACATGTGCCTAGCATTTAGACTACCATGCTCACTTGTTTTGGCCTAGCTTTGTGAAGCTTTTATGCATGTTTTAATATGCCTAAGGTCTATTTGTGGTTGTTTTGGCCATCCATGACATGCTTTGTATAGCCACCTTGCATTTTGGCTTGTTAGCCTTAGGTGTGTGAGCGTTGAGCATGCATTGCTTGGCTCGTTTCAGTGGTTTGGCACCACTTATAGCATCATTTCAGTCCTCATGGTATGCTTGTGTGCTTGCATTTGATGCTCCTTTAATGCTTTAAGAGGTTGTTGTCGTATGCCCCATGTTTGGACCCTTTCGCATGCTTCCATGTGTAGGCCACTTAGATGCCATCTAGGTGTGTCCTTGGCTTAGTTTTGGCCTGCCTTGGGACTATTTTAAGTCCTCTTAGCCTTGTGAGGCTTGGTTGACATGGCCATAGTTTAAGCCCCCCCCTTGAGTGTTGGACATTGTTGCATGCTTGGCTTGTCTTGTTTACTTGGTTTGGCACCTTTATAACATGATTTTTAGAGCTTAGTATGTATGCCATATGTCCATGTTTGTCCCTTTTAAGTGTGCTTAAAAGTTGCTCTTTGATGCTTAAGTTTTGAACCATGTGTGCATGCATGTTTGTGTGTATTTTGGCCCTCATTTCCTTAGCATTTGGCCACTGTTTTGGGCTTGTTTGAGAGTTACCCAAATTGGTATAAGTCCATTGTTTGCATGTCGTTGCATGCTCACCTTGTGTGTTGTCACATACTTGGCCTATCGCATGTGTTGCATGCTTGAGTCACTTTGCATTTGGCATGCATTTCCTTTGTTAAGTTGCTTTGCATGTCTCGATGCTAGTTCCCTCACATGTTGTTGCATGTTTGCCATTAGCATTGTTGTTATATGCCTTGCATGCTTACTTGTTTAGCTCATGTGCCTATTACACATGGTTTTGTTGCTTGTATTTCATGGTGCATACTTAGCTCACATGCCTAGGTTGCATTGCATTGAGCATGCATGCCTTGCCTCTTGATCAAGTGATAGAGGTTGGGGCCCTTGTTTGTTTGGTGTGCATGTCATTTGACATTGAAATGGCACACTTTGTTACTTGGGCCATCACGCATTGAAATGCGTGATTGGTGGTCCGAGAATCGAATACCATCCCCCTTTGAGTCATAAACATGATAAGAAGGGTGTTGGTGCACACATTTGCTTGAAATGTATTGCCATGCCATGTTTGCCCTCTGCTGCTGTCAAAACGGGATTCAGCAGACAAATATGGCCGGTCGACTGCATAAAGTGCCGATCGACCAATGATGGATGGCCGAGAGCTTAATATTTGGTCGATGACCATTCTACCATGGCCGGTGATGTTTCCCCTTGGTCGGTGGTGTTCCACAGTGTTCAGAGAGTGTTCCTTGGGACTTGTGCAATTTTCAGAGGAGCAGAGTGGGGTAAACAGAGGCAGCTTGTGCATGGCGACGGATTTCCGAGCAAACCCGAGCACGCATGCATTGGATCCTCTTTCCGAGGCAGTTTTATTGCTTTCAGTAGCTTAATTGATTCATTAATTAGTTAAGTGTTGTATAAATTAATTAATTAGCTTGTAGGTTAATTAATTTGTATTATTCATTCGGTCTCTCTGAGAGAGAGCATAACTCTGTAATAAGTGTGGGTGCGTATGTGCATGTCTCCCAACCTCTACTTCTTTCTCCCTTTTACTTACCTGCTTTTGATGGTTAGTATTAGGGCATATTTAATTTAGCATACCTTATGTTATGCATGCGTGCATTCATTCATCAGTATTGCATGCACCGGGCTCGGCGCATCATGCTAACTGCATAGTATTTCAAATCTAACTTGAATACATGTTATCTGTGCATTTCACATGCCATCCTAGGATTAGCCGAGCCTATTCTAGTTGCATTTTGTATGCGATGCATTAGCCACTTAACATGGACTTGGATCATACATTGATTGCTAACATGTTCTTTGTTTTGGCTCGGAGTACGCTGTAAGTATTTATGCTTTAGCATCTCGCATGAGTGTGAATGTTAACATGACAGTCTGCTTACCATGTGGCTATGTGCTTATGTGATATATCTGCCTGAATGCCTGTGGGTGAAGGTTGGATTGTTTGAGTTGGAACAACTCATTGAAATCCGTGTTTTAGCCTACTTGCGAGTAGCAAACTTCAAATCGTTTCCCAAACAAACGGATATGCGATGCTTTGTTCCAAATTAGGCGATCTAGTCTATACTTTTGTGTTGTGCGCATCACATAGTAAGATTAGCTAATTAATCGGAATAAGAACACATAATGTTTTCAAAACTCGATATCATGGTTAGTAAAGGCCGATCTTCGGATTGAGCAAGTGGGGGTACTCATAGCTGCCTTCCCCAATCGTACCCAAGTTCCCGAGCTGAGGCAACTTTGGTGATGACGGACACGTGGCCTTAGGCAAACGAGTCAGGGTTTCCTAAATCCCCCCATAAAAAATATTTAGGTGGCGACTCTATATCTGGCGAAGCAGTCCATGTTTGGCACTTCTTCCTAAAAATCTGTTTTCCAAAACGATTTGCCGAATTTGGACTCTTCGGTGATTTATCAGTCTTGCATTGCACTTTGCAAGATCAGATTAAGAACTGTGACAACAAACAAGTCCGAACTGTGGTAAGCATAAAGCCTGAGGGCGCGTCCACAGTTTTTGGCGACTCTGCTGGGGAGTTAGAAAACTTGACTCGAACTCATGATATCTGGTTTTGACTACACTTATGTGTTTCTTTGCATTACATTTGCATTGGTGCGCCTAGGACACCGTGTTTGCCATCTGCTATTCCTAAGCGGTTTGCCAGAGGCTGCATGCCATAAGTCTTACCGGTTACGGGCTCTGCCAGTATGGGAACACAAACCCCAGTTTTGCCAGGGCACCCTTTTTGACCATTCGACCTAGTACATATTCGGAATCCATAGTGACTATTCCAAGCTAGGACAGGTTGCTACCCGATAATAGGTTCTTTGAAACCGCTGCGTGCGTAGTGAAACCCTAGTTCCTGACAAAATAGAACAGGGAAACCCAACCCCAACATAGGGTTGTTTTGGTTCTCATTTACTTGCTATGTGCTTTTAGAGTGTATCTCTACAGGAACGCACATATCAGTTTGCAAATCTGAGTATCAGACCCGAGGGCATCAGTATCAGTGTTTTGGGGAATCAGTTATATCTGCGGGTGTCAATTTAGTGTTTTGGGGCAGTGATTTTGAGGAACAGTGATCAGTAGTAGAATACAGTTATTCAGCTATGCTTGTGTCTGTTCTGATTGGGCTGAAATGCTGCGTGTTTTCTCTTTCAGTTCAGAGTGTTAGTACAGAATAGCCAGTGTTCTCCCTCGCTGAGGCAAGGTAGATATCTGATCCGTCAGTCACCGTTGAGTTCAGCGGATTTATGATGACACAGAATTCAGAGGAAATCGTGGTTATGACAGCCGCGTTGGACCGAGGAATCATCTCGCAAGATGAGACCAATGTTGATGTGCCACATCCACCCAGGTCGCCTGTCGCGCACCCGATCTGGACGCCCCAGTTGTATCAAGCTCGTAAGCCCACCACGTTTGAATTAATGGGAATGATTGGTGACCTCCAGAGGTCTGTGGCTGATCTCGTCTACGGAATGTCGGCTCTGCCACCAGCTTCATCATATGTCGGGAATTTTGTACCACAGAAGCCCCCGCTACTGGGCCGAATTGTGATCAAGCTCAGCCAACCTAAGGTTGTCTCAAGCTATAGCAATGACGTTTCAACATCAACCCAAACCCTCGATCAAGCTAAGGCTAGAGGTAAGAACAAAATGAAGGTAGACGTCGATCCCATTGAACAACTGTTGTGGGCAGTCGAGGCTTTGAAAGCCGGGAGGATGAATAAGCAGCAGGTATTCGCAGTCGCGGCTAAGACTGTGGATGATGCTTTCCTCACTCCAACCAAGGGTAGTTCAAGCTAGGTGGAAAATCGGGATAGGCCCCGTCATGCCAGAACAGTTCCTTCCACTCCCAACTCTGCACCGGGAAAAGATCAGAAAGCCAAGGCAGTGCCTGCCGACCCTTTCGCTAGTGCGTCTAGCAAGAATCCTCAAACTTCAAAGTACCTGCCCCGAGGGCGCATGGTCTTTCATGCTCTCTACATGCCTTTGTCTAGGGTGCTCCAGATCCTGGCTGAAAGAGGGCATCTTAAACCCCTTAAGCCTCGGCCTCTCCCGAAGAATCTCCCTCTCACACATGATGCTGCCTTGTACTGCGCGTACCACTAGCAAACCGGTCACAGCACCGACAACTGTTTTCGCCTTCGCCACGAAGTACAAGATTTGATCAATAATTAGGTCATCCTCCCACCTACCTCAGCAAAGTCTGTCACCGCTGAGCTGTTGGACTTTGAGGATACTGCAAGTATGTGATCACGGGTTGGTCCACCTGCGGGCGGCGCTCGGTGTATTTCAGATATGGCGCTTGGCACGCACTATGTTGAGCATCTGTGTATGCTAATTTTGTGATTTCTGGCTTGGGTGTTGAGCCAATTTTTTTGTCAGTTTTGTTTTGAGTCTGTCTCTTTGTCTTGAGTCAGTCTTTTTGCTTAAGGGTCTGTCTTGTTGTATTGAGTCAGTCCCATTGTATAGAATGTCGGGTGATTCCGGGGTTGTCACCTCGAACACCGTTTTTGTTTTTGTAATTACCCTTTTGCTTTCTTTTGAGTCTGTCTCTACTGTGGAGCCAGTTGCAACTAGGAAATCTGAATGAAACAGCTGCGGCTATCATGTTTCTGTGCTTATTGCTACTTTGAGCTAGTTATGCCAGAGAAATTGAATGAAATGGCGGAGCATCTCACCTGCTCTTCTGTGCTCTAAAATCATTGCATTGACTTAAGTTTTTTCAAAACCTTTTGAACACTGTGGTGAAAACGAAGAGGAATGATTCCTCGGGTTTTGCAAAAATTTGACCAATTGAGAGAAAGAGAGGCGTGCTAAGCCCTTAATGAATGAGATCATGCTTGTTAGCGTGAGCACTGAGAAGGATCCCGGCTTGATCCAGATCGGTTCCGCACTGTCTTCAGCACGAGCGATTAGTCGCTTTCCTAAAAAAATTTCAAAAACAAAATATTTTGTGCAGTCCTGCGAAGACCTGTGTGGAATCACTCTTGAGATTGTGCAGCTTAGGATCGCTCTCAGCCTCGAGACTTGAGCCCTTGCTTTCAAACCTTGAACCGCAATTCGGAGTGTTCAATGGTCAACCGCGATGTAAGGCCTGTATGGCCCAATTTGAAGCAGCCCTCGAACAAGAGGCCAAGAAAGTCAGATCAAGAAGATCAAACCTCATCAGAAAAAGCTTGTGAAGCTAGAACAGAAGCACCCCTCGAACTAGGGGCGGAAATGTCTGATGTACTCGAAGAGCCGAAGATGGATCCTTCTGCAAATCAATACAACAGTCATTCTTCTGGATTCAGATGACTACAGGATCTCAAAACCATTTGGCATGGACTTGTTACACTTTTACCCTTTCAGAGGCTTGCTGGGCTGAAAACCCAGAAGGGCGACCCAGGCAAAAGTTAGAGCAAGAAAAGAATACAAAAAAAAAAAGAAAAGAATACAAAAAAAGAAGAGAAAAAAATACAAAAAAGAGAAAAAGAGAAAGAATGAAAAGAAAAGGAAAACAAAGCTCACAACGTTGAAAACCCGGAAGGGCGGCCTTGGCAAAAGTTAGAGCGTAGAAGGTGAGGGTTAATACACGAGTGAACCTGAACCTGAACTACGTAAGGCTTGATTCCCATGTTTGGGATACGTAGGCAACTTTATCCTGAAGTCCAGCCACCAAAACTTTCAAAGTGACTGTGTCCATATATTGGTTTTGACCATCTTCGTCTTCTCTGTATCCAAGAGTTCGTTTGCGATCATCACTGATGAGGACTGTTTACAGTATACTGCGGCGTTATCCACACAAGGGGCAACTTTCCGTTGCCATGCAGTGTCCTTCAAGCAAGGGGCAATTTTCCATTGCCTCCGATCTGAGGTTGCGCATCTCAAGAGTAAGTTCCGTGCTCGTTGAGCATTGACTGTTTGCAAAAATAGTTTTTGAGAATTTTTACTGAGGTTGACTAATTTCTTGAAAATTATTTCATTTTCCAAAATTGGACCTTTTTCTTGGACCCAAAAAGGAAAATTTTCAGTGCTCATAGCCTGACTTGCATGATTTTAAATCAGAAAATCGAACAAGTATGTTAATCTAACTCTCGTATTGGTCAAAATTGTTTTAGTAGAAAACCAAAACAAAAAATGGTCAAAACGATGAATTAGGGGCACAGTTGAGTCAAGCTTCCTGTCCTTCCCCCGTCGCTAGCATACCTGCCAGAAAAGGGCACAACTGGAGCTTTCTGTAAAGGGCTGAAAGCTCTCTCACCCTCCGAGCAACGAGGTATCAAACCAAGTGTGAAGTACAAATTGGAATGGATCAAAATACTCCACTTCCTCATCTGGAACATCGACTAAACGTTACCGGAGGAAATAGCCGCGAGCTAACAGTGTTGGGCATGAACCCACGACTTCCTATTCATCCATCGACCACCCAGGGGAGGGATGAAAAACGAGAGAATAAAGAATAGAGAGATGTACGATGAGAGAAAAGTGAGAAAAGGGTTTTGTGAGAAAAAACCAAGCCTGAGGGCCGAGTGATGTGAGAATCACAAATAAGAAATGGTGGGAAACAATACCTGGAGGAACTGGCTCCTCGTGATCTGTGGTCTCTCATCTTCGGTAACACGTCTGTGTGTCGTGTCTTTTGTTTTGTTTACCTCAACTTTTGTTTTGAGTCTTTTCCGAGCGTGTCTCGTTGTATTTAGGTTGTTTACCTTTTGTTTCGTTATTGAGTCTTTTTTCGCTGTGTTCAGTCGTAGGCTCAACACCTGGTCGAGAACTCATATCCTCAATTTCAAAAAAAAAAAAATCAATTTTGTGCTCAGAGTGGTGTGCCATTCTCCACATTTGTGCCAAAACAGATTTGGTTCTTTTGTAAAACCACAGGGGTTCAACCCTCGGTCACTTGAAAACAGTGAACATCCCGTCTGTTCAAGATTGAATTGTTTGTTCAAAATGGGCTGGGTACGGAATAAATAGAGTACTGTGTTATGGGCTATGAGTTCAGAATGAGCAGTGTTCAGAATGGGCTATGTGTTCAGAGTAAGCAGTGCATTGTATGAACTGTGTGTATGGGCTGTATGCCGAGTATGAACTGTGTGTATGGGCTGTATACCGAGTAAACCAAGCACTGTGTTATGGGCTGTATGTTCAGAATGAGCAGTGGGTTGTACAAGTTGTTTTGTCGATAGCTGGTTCATTACCTGGTTATTATAATACGAGTGTTTGATTTTCAGATAAAAGATCAATCTCATTTACATTGTTATGTAATATGATGAGATGCAATGTGATGCGAGGTATGAAATGTACAAATATAACACTTTTTCAGACAAAAAGTTTGTTTCTTTTCATCGTCTTTTCAAACACAAAGTTTCGAAGAAAATAAAAACCTGCCTGCGGCAGTACAAGGTACTCAAGCTACCAGCAAAAATAAAAGTAAAACAAAAGAAGAAAAGCAGCAAAAATCTGGATCAGCGTCAAATGGTCTCAGGCCTAAGGGTCTGTCCTCGTCCTCTTCCTGGACGAAGGTCCAGGAGCATCGTCATCAGCACCGTCATCTGAGCCTGAGCCCGAGTCATCTCCGGTCTCCTCCTCGGACGACTCTGCCTCTGCCTCCGCCTCCTCCTCAGACTCATCATCATCGGGAACTGGTGCTCGTGAGCTACTCCCAACATGAGTGCGCCCCACTTTGGTGCGGGGTTATACTCTACCATCTCGTCCTCCTCCTCGAGCAGGAACAGAAGGCCCAGCTGGAGCACCTCCTGCAGTAGGAATCTGGAATGGAGGCTGAAAAGCACAAATGGCAAACGCATCAGTATGCTACGCAAAACAAAGTATCAATGCTGTGAGCAGTGTATCAGTACAGAATACAGTGTATGAGTACAGAGTATGAATGCCGTGAGCAGTGTGTCGGTACAGAATACAGTGTATGAATACAGCGTATGAATGCCGTGAGGGCTGTGTATCGAGTGCTGTGTTGATGGTGCGATACATCAGATTGTGCAAAGTTTGAAATAATGATCGAAAGAACGTACCGGGATACTGTAAATAGCCAGCAAGTCGAAAGTCCGCTGTAGCATCCCCATCATGGAGGCATTCAACTCCAGGGACTAGCGAGTATACTCGGAGGAAGCCTGCAAAAGTGTTAGAAGTATCAGTATTCTGCGGAATATCAAATGAAATAAAATGAAATTACAGTGCAAAATACAAAATGCAATAATACATACCGGAGGCAAGTCGTAGAACCCGAGTAGCTCGTGATCAGCCGGAGGGGGAGCGAAGGGGATCTGATAAGTCTCCCCACCCTGCCCTCTGTATGTCATCATCGTGGGCAGTGCTGGCCACCCAGCTCCCCGTCCTCTCCGCGGCCCACTCCTGCCCCGGGCCCGAGCCATCCTCGGTGCTCCTGCTCCCGCTCTGGCCGCTGGTGCCACAGGCCTCTCTCTCTCAGCACGACGGCCACTGCTCAAAGGCCGCATGATGTAGGTCTGGACGTACTCTATGTAGTCGCCCTCGCCCCTGAAACCCTCCGCATCCCAGCCGATCGTGTACTCAGCCATCTGCTCGAGGGTGAATCCCTCAGTGTCCCTCATGTGGGTAGGAGGTGGACCTGGGGATATCTGCTCTACTAAACCTAAGGTCTGGCGCAGGAAGTGCTCACTTAGGTACCAAGCTCGACAGACCGGGCCCTCTAGCAAGATCCTAAATTGGGCGGACTCCTCAGCGCTCGCATACCACTCCCGAACCGCGGCTGGCAATGGAGCCCAAGGCTGCCGGGTGATCTGCAAATGAAATACAGTTTGTTATCTACTGTTATCGAAAGAATAATGTAAAGCGAAGCTTGAAATAAACTCTAAAAGTTGAACATACCTCTACGGCGGTAATGGTGTCGAAATAGCGGCGGAAGAATATGAAAGACTCCCGGGGTCTTCGCACGCATCTCACGCCAAAACGTCGGGAGAATAGAACGCCGAGGGGGGTCTCCTCGTCCGGCACTAGGGCAAGCCTCGGGAAGTAGGCATACACCCACAACTACAGAGTGCAATAGAGTAAATATCAGTATGCTTATCAGATAAAGCAGAATGCAGATAAAGCAGAAGGCAGAATAAAGCAGAAATTACAAAACCGTGTATTGTGCAGTATATTGTGCAGAGTGTACAGTGTGGGCAGTATACAGTCAGTGTGAAGCAGATTATATGTATGCCGTGTGTGCAGTATATGACCAGTGTGAAGCAAACCGTAGTGTGTGCAGTGTACAGAGTGCAGATAATAAAAAGCAGAAATGTAAAACAGAAAGAAGATGTACCTCCCAAGCTCGCCAGTAGCCCCCGAGCAACTGTCCGCTGCAACGGGATGATGAACTCATGCATCCATACAGTGTGGCTAGGCCAGCGCCACCCCAGTCATAGCGGCGGATCCGTGTGACGTCCACCAAAGCGCTCAGCAAACAGAGGGGCACAGTGTTTGCCCGGTCGGCGAAAAGAGTCGTCCCTAGCAAGAACATGAGGAAGCCGCGTGCGTACTGCTCTGCCTCCTCCTGGGCCATCGGTGCCTCCTCAGCTAAGGCTGGCTGGATCCAGAAATGGTCCTCGAACCAAGAGTATCTGACGAACCCTGCCCGAGCAAGAGGTGGCAGCTCACCAAGCAGGTACATCTGAGCGGCCTCTCACTCGTCCATATCTGTGTCAAAGGGGATCGGATCACCCCTACCTCGATGCCGGTGAGCATCAAGAAGTCAAAATGAGTCATCGTCATGTCTCCCGTGGCAGAGAAGTGGAAGGAATCGGTGGTGTCCCACCACCTCTCCACCAGAGCGGCAAGGAGAGGCCTACTCGCAGTGAGGCGCGACAGTCCTCTGCAGAAAATGCCGAAGCCGGCCTGGTCAACAATGTGGCGAACCGCGTCCAGTAGCTCCATATACCATCTCCTGGTGGCAACATTCCCATACCTCTGGAAGGCATGAGAATCTCCCTGTATTCAAAAGCAAACAGTTGCGAAGCAATATTCAATATACAATTTTGAAAAACATTCAGAATTGATGCAAATACAGCGTGTGTGCACGTTTTCAGATTCAAACAGACATCGGGTGTCGGTGTGCTAGCAGAGAACTACAGCATATGATGTGTCAGTGTGTTTGCGTGTTTCAGTACAGATGCAGCGTGTGTGCGCATGTTCAGATTCAAACGGATATCGGGTGCCGGTGTGCTCACAGTGAACTACAACATTTGATGTATCAGTGTTTCCGAGTGGTTCAGTAAAACTGCAGCGTGTGTGCACGTGTTCAGATTCAAACAAATATCAGGTGCAAGTGTGTTCATAATGGACTACAGCATATGGTATATCGGTGTATCCGGGTCAAACAGTTAAAACACAGAATCGACTATGGCAGTTATGTATTCTATTTTGCAGAAAATGAAACAAGAAAGAAATGTACCTCGGAAGTGCCGAAAGACAAATGTGACTCTGGCTCGCGTAGAAGCAGCTCTGGTGGCATCCTCCTGTCAAAACTCCTAAGCTGGCGAAGTCCGTCAGGAGGCAACACGTGTATCGCCGGCCTGTAGGTCGCCGGGTCGAACGGTCGGACACTGAGAGGCAAGAGCTCAGCCTCTGGGTCCATCTCCTGCTCCGGGGGAGTCCCGCCCTGTGGAAGATCGTCTACCATACCGAGAATGGTGTGAAAATGGCCGGAAGTGTGAAAACCGGGCGAAAATGTGAAAAGTCAATTGAAAAGTCAACCCCGGGAGGGTGAAAAATGGCCGGAACGGTTGGGGTGCGGAAAAGGCACAGAGATCAAGGAAAACTCGAGGGAAACAAACCCCGAGTGGCGGAAATCGAGAAAGAGACACCGAAACAAAGATTTGTTCGGTCCAAAATGTTTGAAACAGCGAGGGTTTCGCGAATCAAACGTCAAAAATGGCCCAAAAATCGAGGAAAATTGGGGCATGAAGGTTGGAAAATAGCCTAGAGAGAAGGAGGAGGGTTTTTCGACCAAGAAACAAGTGAAAAAATAGAACTTCAAGCCCTATATTTAAAGACCCATGCCGAATTGACAAAACTGCCCCGATTTAGGTATATTTGGCCGGTCGGCCAAATATTTGGCCGATGGCCTTGTTTTGGTGGCCGATGGATGACCGGTGACCTCCCCCGATGGCCGATGCATCTCCTACACCCTTGTTTGGGTCAGATATGTGGTTTGGGGCCTTCATTGCTCAACACAGTGCAAGAACAGGCATTTTTGAAGCTTAACCGGTCTCCGTTTTGACCTCGGACCGTGTCTTCTACGTGCCATTCTCGAATACGTGCAAGGTGTATCCTTTTTTTGTATTCTTTTGTCTCTTGAGAAGCTCGGAATTTGCTTTACATGCATTGTGTTACAACGTCTTGTCATAAGCACGCGTTGGTTATACGTTATCTTACTTGCATTGTTGTGCATTTTAACACCGGTCTAGGAGACCTCAAATCCTCTGAAGGTGCAAGTCCTTTGGTGTTTGTTGTGCCCAAACAACTTTTTGGTAGGTTTCATCTTAGGTTGCATCGTCATGTGTACCTCACATGCATTGTCATGCATTTCAAGGAGAACATGCGTTGTCGCACATTTGAGTACCCTTTGCATTGTCATGCTTATCTTACTTGCATTGTTATGCATTTTAATATCGGTCTAGGAGACCTTAAATCCTCTGAAAGTGCAAGTCCTTTGGTGTTTGTCGTGCCCGAACGACTTTTGGCGGGTTTTATCTTAGGTTTCATTGTCATGCATCCCTCGACTCGCATTGTTATGCACACACCTTGTGCGTTGACGCGCACGCCATGCTTGCATTGATATGCACTGCTCATTTGCATTATCATGCATTTCAAGACGCGCGTCGTCGCACATTCAAGTTCAGTTGCATTGTCATGCATCTTAAAAGACATGCGTTGTCACGCATTCAAGCTCACATGCATCATCATGCACTTTTCATGCATTTCAAAAAAAAAAACAAAAAAAAACAAACATGCATCATCATGCACTTTTCATGCATTTCAAAAAAAAAAAAAACAAACAAACAAACATACATACATCATAATGCACTTTTCATGCATTTCAAAAAAACAAAAAAAAACAAGCATGCATCATCATGTAACAAAAAAAACAAACATGCATCATCATGCACTTTTCATGCATTTCAAAAAACAAAAACAAAAAAAAAACAAACATGCATATGTCATGCATACATTGTAAATATTGCATTTACATATCATTGTAAATAGTGCATATGTCATGCATTCATTGTAAATAGTGCATATATCATGCATACATTGTAAATATTGCATTTACATAACATTGTAAATATTACATTCCATTGCACGCATATTGTATATATTGCATTGTAGATTGCATGCATTCACTGCATCACCTCTATCTACGGCTTACGCCTTTCCATGTTGAGCTTGGTCTGGTATGTGCCCGTACTTTTCGCGTTGAAGCACGGTTATGATATTATGTGTACGCACCTAGTGTTGTGGGTGACGGCACTGTTTCCGTATTAAACATGGTTTGTATGTCTCCATGCCTTTCTTAGACAAGATACGGTTTGGCCGCAAGCCTTATCCATCTACATATCCATTGCATACTGTATATATTGTATTATAGCTTGCATGCATTCACTGCATCACCTCCATTTACGGCTTGCGCCTTTCCATGTTGAGCTTGGTCTGGTATGTGCCCGTACTCTTCACGTCGAAGCACAGTTATGATATTATGTGTACGCACCTAGTGTTGTGGGTGACGGCACCGTTTTTGTGTTAGACATGGTTTGTGTGTGTTCATGCCTTTCCTAGGCAAGATACGGTTTGGCTGCAGACCTTATCTATTCTATCCATTGCATATAGAATATAGATTGCATTGTACATATCCATTGCATGTTTTAAATATTGCATTGTAGCTTGCATGCATTCATTGCATCACCTCCATTTACGGCTTGCGCCTTTCTATGTTTAGCTTGGTCTGGTATGTGTCCGTACTTTTCATATTGAAGCACGGTTATGAGACTTAGTGTACACACCTAGTGTTGAGGGTGACGACACCGTTTCCATGTTAAACGTGGTCTGTATGTGTCCATGCCTTTCCTAGGCAAGATACAGTTTGGCCGTAGGCCTTATCCACTGCATCCATTGCATTTTAGCTTGTAAATGTTGCATTGTAAATAGTGCATATGTCATGCATTCATTGTAAATAGTGCATATGTCATGCATTCATCGTAAATAATGCATGTGTCATGCATTCATTGTAAATAGTGCATTGTCATACATTCATTGTATTGTACATTGTAGATTGCATACATTCACTGCATCACATCCATCTATGGCTTGCGCCTTTCCATGTTGAGTGTAACAACTCTTACACTGTTTACCGATAAATTACTGATTAATTACCGATTACTGCTAGACTGAGAATGATTATGACGGGTAATTGAATTGATCGAAATACTAAACTGACAGACTGAAATCCGAAACTGATTGATTGACTGTATCTGTTTAAATGCATTTTCTATCTGTTGATTTTTAATTGATTTGTTCATGTCCTTATGTTTAAACTGCAAATTGAAGGCCTTATCGGCGGCCGAACCAGAAATTGATTAATGTTTTATGATCATTAGAATTTATGTGATTTTATGGTGCATTTAATTGGGAATTGATTTGGTATGACTAAATTAGATTAAATGATGATAGATTGCATAAGTTGGCCTTATTTACCAAACTAGCCCTTAGTGGGCCACTACCCTAGACATATTTGAGACTTGTATATACTTAGGCACACAATTCATCAGCCATTCTTCATGTTCTTGCCAACTAGAGAGAGAGAAATAAGGGAGAGAGTTAGTCTTCATCTCATTTTGCTTGATTTGGCTTGGAAATTGAAGGAATTGAAGTGTAGATTGTCAATTGAACTTCTACTCTTATGTTTGGAGACTTAAGGTAGAATCTATATCTTTTTGTTCATAGATTCAAGTTAGTTTGTGCATGGTTCATATTAGATAAAAGCCTCAGGCCATGAATTGGAGTTAAATTGTTGCCATGAAGCTCAATTGTTGCATGCATGTGCATATTGATAAGTTTTGAGGTTGTAGGTCATGATTCCTCTCATGCATGTTCCTAATTTTACAATGGACCATGATTTCACCTTGCTTTTGAAAGATTTGGCTCATTTGAGCTTGTATTTAAAGCTTTGAAATGATTTAAGTTCATGCATGTTGCATGTTCATCTTGTTCATGAAAATTGGTTTGAGATTGAGTTTGTTTTAAACACCCTTGGGCTTTGATTTTATAAATTGAGCTTCAAATCATGTGATTCTATGTGTTTACAAAGGTTTTCCAGAAAATGGGCCCAAGAGGATCGAATTTGGTGTTTGAAAACTTGAGTTTTGAACTTGGAGCTCAAATCTGGATTTTCCAGATTTTGGTCTTCCGCTCGAGCGGGGAAAGTGGCGCTCGAGCGGATAATTCGAGCATCCAATACTTTGCACTGTTCATCAGTCTGCTCGAGCGGAGGAATGTACGCTCGAGTGGAGGATTGGGTGACACGCTCGAGCGGACGTCGAGCGTGAATTTCACCTATCCAATACTTTTACTGTAGCTTACAGTCCGCTCGAGCAAAGTTATGCGCGCTCGAGCGGAGACCTTTGTTTGCCTGTACGCTCGAGCAAGGTAACCTGCGCTCGAGCGGGACCTTGTTTCACTGAAAAATTCTGAAAATGTTTTCTGAATACATCTTTGCATCCTCATCCCATCCTGGGCATTCTTAGGCCTAGTTTAAGACATCTTAATGAGGATATAGATGTAGAACACACCAAGGCAAATTAGGGATTAAATTATTATCTTTCCCAACTGTGTAGCTTAGTGTGTGTTTATTCTGTACTGTTTAGGGTTGGCATTCCGAGGAGACACTCTAGCCTACTATAGCCCAGAACTCTGTGAATAACAATTGTGTAAAGATATGTTCAAAATGATTATCTTCTGAATACTGAACTGTACTATTTTCTGAACCGTTACTGTTAACTGAATGAATGTATGTCCTCTATTCTGAACTGTATTGTGGCATCCTTAGCAACCACTACTACTGACTGTTACTGTTACAGAGATCTCTGTCGGTTCCCTCGTTGGAACCACTACTGTTTACTGAATGATGGCCATCATTCACTGTTCGGTCTTTTAAGACCTACTGTTTACTGTACTGCTATGCTAATGGATGTACCACATATGACTGAACGACTGAAATACTGAATGACTGAAATACTATTTAATGAACCATTTTCATTACTGTAAGGACATTCATTCTAAACCTCCTTACGCATTATGTTATTCACTGGGCTTTAACTCACTGCTCATATATATATGTAGGTGTACAGGCACCGAACCAATGCTAGAAGCGTCGGGGTAAACTCCAGTTTTGTCAAGCCAACCATTGTGCCTTGCTGCGAGGTTCCGAGCCTGCCAAGCTATGGCTTAGGGGTGTTTTTATTTCCCCGTCTGTCTCTGTATCTGTTATGCACTACTGTATAGACCGAATGTTTTGCACTGTACTGTGCTGTTAATAGGGATTAGGTCCCTGTCTTCTGAATGATTATACATGTATGTATATACTGTTCTGTACTGAATGTAAATATGTATGGAAGTCTTTTTGGCATACAGACCGTCACAGCTCATTGGACACTATTTAATTACTGTTTTGGCTTCCGCCATGCCCCTATACTCTGTATTACTGTATTATTATTAAGCAGGCCTTCGGTAATCTCGGATTACTGGCCGATTACGGTGCTAAACCCATAGGGCGGGTTTGGGTCGTGACATTGAGCTTGGTCTGGTATGTGCCCATACTTTTCGCGTTGAAGCACGGTTATGATATTATGTGTACGCACCTAGTGTTGTGGGTGATAGCACTGTTTCCGTGTTAAACATGGTTTGTATGTGTTCATGCCTTTCCTAGGCAAGATACGGTTTGGCTGCATGCCTTATCCATTGTATATATTACATTGTAGTGTAATTTGTTGCATCCAGCATTTAGGATCATGGTCGTTCCTCAGCGAGTCATTTCCCTACTTATATCATTCCACCCAATTACTTGTATCTTGTGTTCCGTCTATACACTCATAGTTCTGCATGTGTACACGCCTATTCCACTGCTGGTATTGTGGTTTGAGGGTGTCAGCACCTTTTCTATGGTAGACGGACTTTGCATCTCCATCATCTTTATGATATTTGTGTGGTTTTGAACTGCTTATGGCTTGATCATGTTTTAAATGCATTGCATATCATTTGCATTGTTTATACATAATTTTGTAAATATTGCATATCATTTGCATTGCTTAGTTCAATTGCATATCATTTGCATTGCTTAGTTCAATTGCATATCATCGCACTGTTTTGTGCACTCCTCAGTCTAAGGAGACCTTAAATCCTGCATCCTCAATCGCACTGTTTTGTGCACCTTACTTGCATTTTGTATGCATTTCAATCGCGCTATTTTGCGCACCTCATTCGCACTTGTTAGTGCATTGCGTTGTCACGCAATTTTTGATTGCATTGTTATGCATGTTGCTAACAATATTGTACCTGTTGAGTTTTCTTTCTCTTTCAGGCACGATATTGTATGTACAGTTCATTTGAAGCTGGTGCAACTAGATGAGCCGCACAGGTATTGTATTCTCCGCGTGAAACGTAGCGAGAATTACATAATTCTCTTATATCCTTTCTGCATTGTAATGTAGTTGGATTTGTGTTGGATTGTTTAAAACTGTTGCATTTATTGTATGTATATGCTTCGTTACAACTTTCTTTGCATGATCATAAGTTATGCTCGCCTTTGTGCATTGTCTTGCATTTTGCCCCTGCCTTCAGGCGCATATCTTTGTCTGGAGCTTGTATGCTTTGTCTAAGTCTTCGGCCTTGTCAAAAATGGGTTGTCTCTGGGTTTTGACACTCACTCCCGTCATTGTTATGACTTTCGAGTTCTGTCAAAGATGGGCAACTGTAGACACCCCATTTTTGACCGTCCTCAAGACTTGGACGTCACCGTTTGAACACTCGGTGATCATCCATGTTTGTGTTCGTCTTGAATTCTTGGAGATCTCGGCCACGCGCCTTGCCTCAAGACCTCTCGACTTGCCTGTTTTGTGTTTGGTTTTGCACCAAACACTTGTGTTTTGCTTCTGAGGGGCAGGGAATGGCTTGATTGGCTATCCCCACACCTCACCAGCCATGGCTTGAGGCCACCGGCTGTGTTTTGTTGCCATCGGCCAAATATTTGGTTGGTCGGCACTCTGTTTGGTCGGTCGACCATTTATTTGGTCAAAATGTCATTTTTGGCTGGCCGACCACTGTGCATCTGCTTTTGGCAGATATTTTGTGCCAGCTGTGCTAGCTGGCACCCACTTTGCACCCCCTCCATACACGTGTATGGAGGGATTTCACTCTTGCTTAGCTTGTTTTGTAAGCTTTGCAAGAGTGGTCTTCTATAAAGGGAGACCTTCTCCTCCCTCCTCAAGAGTTCCAGAAGTTCAAGAGAGAGGTCTGAGATTAGGATTTAAGTCTTGTATCTATCTTTCTCTATTTCTCCCTCTCTTTTTGCCTTTGTGTGTGTTTGTTCTTAGTTTTGCACTAAGGCACCTACCATTACACTATACCTTGGTTGCTGAGGAGCCAAAACGGTGTTCTTGGAGTTTTTAGGTAGATTCAAGCTAAGGAAGGCTGCTGGAGCTCAGTTCTTGAAAGGGGTCTACAAGGGTAAGAACCTTGCTCTTTATTCCCCATTTTTGCATAGTCTTTTTGCCTACCTTGCATCTATTTTTAAGCTTAGTATATAACATATAAAAGTTCTAATTTTAAGTGCTTAAAATAGTTATTTAAGGTTTTTTTGGTGTTTGGGGTTGTTTGACCCCTCTTAGGCCTTGTTTGGCCCCATTTTTGTGGATTTTTTGTGAGCTCCGGGACCACCTTGTTTGGGCCTCCTCACCACTGAAATCCCTCTTGGGGATGGTGCTTTAAGGTCCTATGAGGGAGAGGGTCATCCCCTCTCCTTGTTGTCTTCAAAATTTGCCATTTTTGCCTCATATGTGAGCATCTTATTTAAGTTCATGTTGGCCATGTCTTAAGTAGTATTTGTGCTTATTTTGCCATGATATAGCACTATTTTTAATTGGTTTAGACACACCATGCTTGCTTTGCATACTTGTCTTGTAATGCCATGAATTGCCTTAACATGTGCCTAGCATTTAGACTACCATGCTCACTTGTTTTGGCCTAGCTTTGTGAAGCTTTTATGCATGTTTTAATATGCCTAAGGTCTGTTTGTGGTTGTTTTGGCCATCCATGACATACTTTGTATAGCCACCTTGCATTTTGGCTTGTTAGCCTTGGGTGTGTGAGTGTTGAGCATGCATTGCTTGGCTCGTTTCAGTGGTTTGGCACCACTTATAGCATCATTTCAATCCTCATGGTATGCTTGTATGCTTGCATTTGATGCTCCTTTAATGCTTTAAGAGGTTGTTGTCTTATGCCCCATGTTTGGACCCTTTCGCATGCTTCCATGTGTAGGCCACTTAGATGCCATCTAGGTGTGTCCTTGGCTTAGTTTTGGTCTGCCTTGGGACTATTTTAAGTCCTCTTAGCCTTGTGAGGTTTGGTTGACATGGCCATAGTTTAAGCCCCCCCTTGAGTGTTGGACATTGTTGCATGCTTGGCTTGTCTTGTTTACTTGGTTTGGCACCTTTATAACATGATTTTCAGAGCTTAGTATGTATGCCATATGTCCATGTTTGTCCCTTTTAAGTGTGCTTAAAAGGTGCTCTTTGATGCTTAAGTTTTGAACCATGTGTGCATGCATGTTTGTGTGTATTTTGGCCCTCATTTCCTTAGCATTTGGCCACTGTTTTGGGCTTATTTGAGAGCTGCCCAATTGGTATAAGTCCATTGTTTGCATGTCGTTGCATGCTCGCCTTGTGTGTTGTCACATACTTGGCCTATCGCATGTGTTGCATGCTTGAGTCACTTTGCATTTGGCATGCATTTCCTTTGTTAAGTTGCTTTGCATGTCTCCATGCTAGTTCCCTCACATGTTGTTGCATGTTTTCCATTAGCATTGTTGTTATATGCCTTGTATGCTTACTTGTTTAGCTCATGTGCCTATTACACATGGTTTTGTTGCTTGCATTTCATGGTGCATACTTAGTCACATGCCTAGGTTGCATTGCATTGAGCATGCATGCCTTGCCTCTTGATCACGTGATAGAGGTTGGGCCCCTTGTTTGTTTGGTGTGCATGTCATTTGACATTGAAATGGCACACTTTGTTACTTAGGCCATCACACATTGAAATGCGTGATTGGTGGTCCGAGAATCGAATACCATCCCCCTTTGAGTCATAAACGTGATAAGGAGGGTGTTGGTGCACACATTTGCTTGAAATGTATTGCCATGCCATGTTTGCCCTCTGCTGCTGTCAAAACAGGATTCTGCAGACAAATATGGCCGGTCGACTGCATAAAGTGCCGATCGACCAATGATGGATGGCCGAGAGCTTAATATTTGGTTGATGACCATTCTACCACGGCCGGTGATGTTTCCCCTTGGTCGGTGGTGTTCCACAGTGTTCAGAGAGTGTTCCTTGGGACTTGTGCAATTTTCAGAGGAGCAGAGCGAGGTAAACAGATGCAGCTTGTGCATGGCGACGGATTTCCGAGCAAACCCGAGCACGCATGCATTGGATCCTCTTTCTGAGGCAGTTTTATTGCTTTCAGTAGCTTAATTGATTCATTAATTAGTTAAGTGTTGTATAAATTAATTAATTAGCTTGTAGGTTAATTAATTTGTATTATTCATTCGGTCTCTCTGAGAGAGAGCATAACTCTGTAATAAGTGTGGGTGCGTATGTGCATGTCTCCCAACCTCTACTTCTTTCTCCCTTTTACTTACCTGCTTTTGATGGTTAGTATTAGGGCATATTTAATTTAGCATACCTTATGTTATGCATGCGTGCATTCATTCATCAGTATTGCATGCACCGGGCTCGGCGCATCATGCTAACTGCATAGTATTTCAAATCTAACTTGAATACATGTTATCTGTGCATTTCACATGCCATCCTAGGATTAGCCGAGCCTATTCTAGTTGCATTTTGTATGCGATGCATTAGCCACTTAACATGGACTTGGATCATACATTGATTGCTAACATGTTCTTTGTTTTGGCTCGAAGTACGCTGTAAGTATTTATGCTTTAGCATCTCGCATGAGTGTGAATGTTAACATGACAGTCTGCTTACCATGTGGCTATGTGCTTATGTGATATATCTGCCTGAATGCCTGTGGGTGAAGGTTGGATTGTTTGAGTTGGAACAACTCATTGAAATCCGTGTTTTAGCCTACTTGCGAGTAGCAAACTTCAAATCGTTTCCCAAACAAACGGATATGCGATGCTTTGTTCCAAATTAGGCGATCTAGTCTATACTTTTGTGTTGTGCGCATCACATAGTAAGATTAGCTAATTAATCGGAATAAGAACACATAATGTTTTCAAAACTCGATATCTTGGTTAGTAAAGGCCGATCTTCGGATCGGGCGAGCGGGGGTGCTCATAGCTGACCTTCCCCAATCGTACCCAAGTTCCCGAGCCGAGGCAACTTTGGTGATGACAGACACGTAGCCTTAGGCAAACGAGTCAGGGTTTCCTAAATCCCCCCATAAAAAATATTTAGGTGGCGACTCTGTATCTGGCGAAGCAGTCCATGTTTGGCACTTCTTCCTAAAAATCTGTTTTTCAAAACGATTTGCCGAATTTGGACTCTTCGGTGATTTATCAGTCTTGCATTGCACTTTGCAAGATCAGATTAAGAACCGTGACAACAAACGAGTCCGAACTGTGGTAAGCATAAAGCCCGAGGGCGCGTCCACAATAGTATACACATCTATCATGTTCATTGATCTTAAAACCAAATTTTAGAATTATCTTATCAAATTTTTCGTGCCACTGTTTAGGAGCTTGCTTAAGTTCATACAAAGATTTAACCAACTTGCAAACTTTATGTTCTTGTCCTTTAACCACAAAACCTTCATGTTGCTCTATATAAATTTCTTCATCTAAATCTCCATTCAAAAAAGCAGTTTTAACGTCCATTTGATGAAATTCTAAATTATAAATGAATGCTAGAGCAATTAAGATTCTAATGGTTGTGATCCTAGAAATAGGTGAATAGGTATCGAAATAATCTATTCCTTTCTTTTGTGTAAATCCCTTGGCTACTAATCTTGCCTTATATTTATCTATACTCCTATCAAGTTTTAATTTCTTCCTAAATACCCATTTGCAACCGATAGCTTTACTCCCAGGAGGTAGATTAGTCAACTCCCAAGTATTATTTTGAAGTATAGATTCAAACTCACTATTAATGACTTCCTTCTAAAATGGTGCATCTAAAGATGACATAGCTTCTATAAAAGTATTTGGTTTTCCTTCAATTAAAAAAGTATAAAAATCATCTCCAAAGGTTTTCTCTATTCTAGTTCTCTTACTTCTTCTAGGTTCTATATTTAGATGTTCAGAATCACCTCTCAAAGGAATAATACTAGTACTAACAGTAGAAGTTCTATTTACAACCTGATTTGAGATCCTAGTTTTATATGGAAAAATATCTTCGAAAAATGTAGCTTCACGAGATTCAATTATTGTATTATTAGTAATTTCACTAATTTCAGAATTTATTACTAGAAATCTATTAGCACTACTATTTTGAGCATATCCTAAGAAAACGGTATCCACAGTTTTAGGTCCTATTTTCTTACGTTTAGGTTCTGGAATTGCTACTTTTGCTAAACACCCCCACACTCTTAACATTTTAAGATTAGGTACTCGTTTTTTTCCAGATTTTATAAGGTGTTTTATCATTATCATTCACAATTACTCTATTTAATATAATACAAGCAATGAGTATCACTTCCTCCCACAAGCTTTCTGGTGAACTAGAACTAATAAGCATTACATTTATCATATCCATTAAAGTTCTATTTTTCTTTTCAGCCATCCCATTAGATTGTGGAGAATAAGGTGGGGTTACTTCATGAATAATTCCATGTTCTTCACAAAAAGTACTAAGGGTACCTACATTATATTCACCTCCTCTATCAGATCTAAGTTTCTTAATCTTTCTTTCTAATTGATTTTCTACTTCAACTTTATAAATTTTAAATTTACTAAACACTTCATCTTTGGTTTTAATTATATATAAGTAACAAAACTTAGAACAATCATCTATAAAGGTTACAAAATACTTATTTCCTGCTCTAGTTAATGGTCTATTAGAATCACAAACGTCACTATGTATAAGGTCTAAGAGTTGTGAATTTCTTTGTACGGATTTATAAGGTTTCTTAGGTTGTTTTGCTTGCACACATATTTCACATTTGCATTTAACATAAATAGATGATTTAGGTACTAATTCTAAATCCATCATTTTCCTAATTTTCCTTAAATTCACATGTCCAAGTCTTCTATGCCACAAATCACAAACTTCAATATTCAAAATATTATGAGAGATATAATTAACTTCAAAAGATACATTCAATTTAAATAAACCATCACATACAAAACCTTTACCAATAAAAATATCATTTTTATTAATTACAATTTTATTTGATTCCATTACAATTTTGTAACCTAACTGTACTAAACACGATCCACTAATAAGATTTCTTCTAACTTCAGGAACATATCGCACATCTCTCAAAGTTAAGATTTTTTCAGAAGTCATCTTCGAATCTATATCTCCAATGTCAAGTATCGGTGCAATTGATCCATTTCCCAAAGTTACACTTCCTCCACTTGATTTCTGAAAAGTTTTAAAATAACTACAATCAAAACACACATGTATATTAGCCCTAGAATCTAACCACCAATCTTGATATTCAAAAGTAGAATTAATTTCAAGATTATACCTAAAAGATGGTCCGGCAATTTCTTCTTTCTCCAAAATCATATTCATTTGAGCATTATGACCTTGATTTCTTTGCTTATTGTTGAACCTTGGTTTATACTCATCAGGCTTCTTACAAAAACAATCCTTAGCATAATGATTGGTTCTTCCACATACATAGCATAATCTCTTGCCACTCCCTTGCCCCTTAAAATTATTAGCACTGACTTGGTAATTGTTATTATGGTGTTTGCCATTTTGACATCTAGATTTAAACTTAAGGTTGTTCTTGAAAATTTTACCTTTAGGTCAAAAGTTATTCCTATTGTTGGAACTATTCTTATTCCCATTCTCCACCACATTTACCTTAGGCGTTTTCTCTTTTCCAGTTTCTAGATTTTATCTATGCTTCTCTTCCACCCTAAGTGTATTGATTAATTGAGTTAATGACAGATCTCCTTGTTTGTGCCTAAGACGCTTAACAAAGTCATTCCAAGATGGAGGTAATTTATCGATAAGGCAAGACACTTTAAACTCCTCACTTAAAGTTGTCCCTTTCTTCTCTACTTTTCTAAGTAGTTCTTAAAACTCATGAATTTGGTCTCCTACAAGTATGTCATCTTTCATTTTATACCCATTAAAATTAGAGACAATGAACCTATCAATACCAGCATCTACAGTTCTATATTCGGCCTCTAAGGTTTTCCATAGTTCTTTTGTAATCGAGGTGGTTGACTGATATACATCATATAAATGGTCAAATAACACACTAAGGATTCTGTTATAACAATGAAATTCGATTTGTTTGGGTGACAACCAAGATCCAACAAAATCCTGATCTTCTATGGCAGACATATGACCCAACACGGTCAACCAATATCTTGTTTGTTTTTGCCATCTTTCAAAATTGTTACCATTAAATTTTTCAAGTTTCACACTAACAGTTTCTTCTAAATTAGCCATAAAAATAAATTAGTTAAGGTACAAGAGAGTCGACAATTTATAAAATCTGTAAGAGACAACAATGAAACAATCACAAATGTTATTAAATTTGAAATTGAAAATTAATTGCCAACAATTTAGGAATAGATAAAATGTGACAAATTTTTTATATAGATCAAATCTAAACACAATAATTTATAACATCAACAATGCTAATTAAATATCATGAATCTAAACAACATAATTTATCATGTGAAAATTTTGATTTTACTCAACAACTTTTCTAAGAATAATTAATATAAAAATAAAAAATAAACTACACATAAACAAAAAGTTCTACAACTTCCCTAGATTAATATATATATATATAAGTCAATGTTTGAAAACAAAGTTACACTATTTCCAGAAAAAAAAAAATAAATAAATAAATAAAAATGAATAAGATCAAAGTAATCAAACAGGACTCACTCCACAATACAAACAAGTGTATATATTGTATTGTAATCAACAAGGGAGGCACGTTTACCGATTTGATTTTGAAAAAAAAAAAACAGATTTTACCAAATTGACAGGAAACAAAACTTCCAGATTTTTTTTTTTTTAACAGATTTGTTCAAGACCAACAAGTGCAATTATGAAACACAAATAATTAAAAGATTAAATATGTTACAGACTTGACGACTTTAGATTGTTGTTGGAATTGAATAATAATTATCTTAAATCAATTTTATAGAATAAAATTGAAAGCAAAACAGATTCTGAAAAACTAGGTTTTACAATTCAACAAAACTATATATACATATATATAACAGAATAAGTAAAAGATGAAGATAAGGGTTCAGAAAATAGCCTGTGTGATTGTGAGAGGCACGTCAAAGACGATGTCCTAAAGTTGTTATGCGCTCCCTCCGTGCAGGTTTTAACGATCACAAACGACTTTAAGATACAACCCAAAAACTTTACAAGATCTAATACAATACACAGTTGCACCAGAAGAATTTGCCAAGAATGTATCAATTGCCCAGAAATATGAAATATAAAAATACTGTAAAGAGAAGAAGGAGAGAGAGAGAAAACAGAGGACGTTGTATGTCTTTCCTGAGTAAGAGTCCTATTTAAATAGGCTCTTTGGTATCTGTTTGGAACAGACACACCCTTTGTTTTGAAACCAAATACTTATTTAAAATTCAAACAAATAAGATGTTAAAATAAATATATAAATAAATAAATAAATACAAATAAAAATAATATCAAATAAAATACAAATAAAGTTTTAAAACTTTTAGGAAATTTCCAACAAGTTCAAAAACGCTCCAATTCCTTTCACACACAAGAGAGCTGCTAGTTTGACTAAGAATTCGAATGGCCAACTTTTGCAAATTTGGAGCACTATGTCCAAACATCTTCCACCATTCATCTTATTATCAAGAAAGAAAGAAAAATATTATAAAAAAATAAAAAAGAAACAAGAAATAGATAAATGAGATAAAATATTCCAATCAAAAGCAAATAATAATGATAATTACTATTAAAAAAAAAGAGAGCGATTACCAGGTTGTGTTTTCTTAGATGTAGTAATGGCAAACTCTCTTCCAAAACTGTCTTGTCGATCTCGAAACAATCTAAGTTCATTCATGAGCTTCGTTTACTTGATGTGGCTTTAGTTTCAATCACATCAAGTACACTATTCATAACCTCTGGCTTTTTGCAAAATGAAGCTTGATCATATTGAAAAGCTGGGTTCAACCAATAAGCTGCCACATGTATATTCTTCTGCAATTGATTATCCGAACGAGTTTTAATGATTGTTGTATAAGGCCTGTACAACCTCTTATTTCTCTTGAAAATATCTTTAATAACTTTGATTACCCTATACATGCCTTCATAAACATATCCCATGGAAGGTTTCTCATCTCCATCAACAATACGCAAAAGACGCATAAGTGGCTCAACAATCTTAACAGTGATAAAGCAATCCTTCCAAAATAGTTTATCTAAAATGATATTAATGGCATCCTTTCCTTTATTCTCTTTGGCAAACCTTGAACTTGCAAACTCCTTACTTGTCACCAAAGCTTGCAAATCATGCATATGCTCATGAATACTATGCAATGCAAGGAAAGTAGTGGCAAAGCGCGTTGCTCCTGGGTACACAATTTCAGTCCAACTCTTCTTCTTTCTCAACCGAGCTAACAACCATGAATGGTTGTATATGTACCTTGTCACCGTTGATGCCTTACTAGCAAGCTCATGCACATTATTCATCTTAGAAATTTCACTTAAGATTAAGTTCAAGCAATGAGCTGCACATGAAGACCAATTTATAGATTTGTAAGTTGCATTTACAAGTCCTCCAGCAACTTTATAATTTGCTTCATTATCTGTCACCATATGAACAACATTCGACACTCCTACCCACTCAATAACCTCTAGAAACAATTTAGAAAGAAAAGTAGCATCTTTGACAGCATCAGAGGCATCAATTGATTTCACAAAAGCAATTCCCATAGGGTTATACACAAGAAAATTTATTAGATTTCTTTGTCTACCATCAACCCAACCATCACCCATAATAGTATATCCACACGTAGCCCACGAACTCTTCAAAGTGTCAATATACAATTGAAGCTCTTTTTTTGAGTCTCTCAATAAAAGAACTCAAAGTTAATGGTAAGTAGGAACCTTATATCCTGGACCAATGGCAATTGCGGCATCAAACATAGGCTGAAAATAAATGGAGTTCACAGCATTGATTGGAATACAAGTATTATAAAAGAATTTGCCAACAATCATATGTGCTCTATGTATGGCTTCTTTAGTTTGGAGGGCACTTTTGATAGTTGGTTGAGAACCCAGAGTAGTCCTTGGTGCAAAATAATCACCAATTTTTGTTGGTTCATGTTTCTTTCCGTTCCCTTTATGTGTCATTGGTGCTCTACTCTTATTCCCACTTCCAGCTCCTTCATTGATTGAAATGCCCTTATTGTTTCGAGGAATTGTTTCCACAACCTCATCAGCCTGATCATCAACATTAACGTAAACATCATTACCCTCAAATTGAAAACCACCTGGACCATAAGGATTTAATTCATCATAATTTTCTGCACTTTGCTTCTTCTTTTCATCAAATGTTTTTAAAGACTTATGCATTTGATACTGAATATCTGGGGGAACTTTTTTACATGGTCCAACCTCACCTGACTTCTTTGCAAGACGTTGCTTCATTCTATTAATCCCTCCACCTTTAATAGTTTTCCCACAATACATACATGAGTAAGTCTTCTTCCCATTGACATCTCGTCCCTTAATAACATGTGCCCATGCAATATCAGATTTTCCCCTTGTGGCTTGAGTGGAATTAGCTGTTGAATTTTGGCCAGATGACATCTCTCACAACTACCAAGTAAAATAAGAACAAATGAAAAAAAGAAAAATGAAAAAACAATACTCCTATTCAAATTAAAATTCCAGAAAGTAAGATTCATTACAATACAATACAATAATCATAATAAAAAACTACTCCTATTCTGGCCAGAGACTCAATTAAAAAAAATAAAAATAAATAAAAAAAGTCAGATTCAATACAGTAATTAAATTAAGTGTAGTTGAAATTTGAAAGTTAATTTTCTTCTAATTATTAGATGCGTGCAGTAAAATAGGTCATAAGAAAAAGAAAATAATCATAATTATTCATGGCTATCCAAAACAAGAAAAAGGGAATCAAACAATTAATTTAGTATATCATTTGATAAAAAAATTTCAATCTATGTACAGCAACAATAACAGCAGCAGGACAATTAATTTTTCATTGTATCTATCTACACCAACAATTAATTTAGTGCATATAATCTAAACAACAGGGGTTGGAGGAGTTAAGTTAATTGTTTGGTGTACAAGAGAGAATAGTCATGAATAATTCCCATTCTACTAAATAAAGGTGAACTACAAATTTAGCTTAAGATCACAGTGTGCATCGTGTTTTCACGCTGGTAAAACACAAGCAATTTGTAATTAATGATTTATTTTATTATTATTATTTTTTATCAAAAGTTGATTTTTCCTTCTTCCTTTCATAGGAAACTGAAAGTTCAAAACAAGAAGTACATCAAATCAAATAGACCCAAACAAGAAGAACACAGGATTTTATTTTTATTTTTTTTGTAATTTTCTGTGAAGGAAAACAGAAAACAGAGCATTCTTTAAGTAGACCCAAAATTTATAAAAAAACAAAGAAAGAGATCAAAGATCCATCAAAATAATACCTGGAGGCTAGATGGTGAGATTCTTTGGCAGTAGTGGTGTGCGAATCTGTGTGTAAAGTTGATAACTTGATTCGTTAATGGCAAAAAAAAAAACAAAGAGACAGACCGGCTGCTCTTAACAGAGGGAGAGAGACTTGTGTGAAGAAGTGAAAAAGCCCTAGATGGCTTGTAATAACCCGACCCTCGTACATGTTTTCTGATATATTTTCAGCCCTTGATTTGAGCATTTAAATGTTTACTGTGAAATTCCGTAGAAAATTAAAGTGATGTAAGTGAAATCCATGTTTAAGGAAGTCTATCTGTCCCTCAAGAAATGTATCTGTTACAATTAAAAACTTTGACACAGGAATTGGAAGCCTTAAAGGTGTAATTATCTGAAATTGATTATATATCTGTGATCAGCATAATTTTTAGATAATATTAAGCATGTTAACACAATTTCAATTTCGGAATGATTAAACGATTGGATTTTGTCCTTATTCACCTATTATATAAATGTTATCTTGTTTGGCTATAAACTTAGACCCATTTCAAGAAATCTCGTGAGAGAGAGAGAGTTAGGAAGAAAGGGGCTTGCAAGGAAAGTCTTCAAAAAGAGGGTTGAGAAACCTTGTGAGGGGAGTAGATTAGGAACTCAAGGTATGTTAAATTCACCTTATATGAACTCTCTCTTGATTATGTATGAAAATCTTCTTTCCATTGGTGAGGAAGGGTTGTTAGTTTCTTATTTGAACACTTAGGGTTTGGGATTGAGGATGATGTATGATTTGTGGTTGATTACATAGGGGCTTCTCATCAATTAGTTGTTTTGACACTAATTTAAGTGTTGTATGAAATTTGCTTTGGTTGTCATGCCAACCCCATGAGATTATATCTATGAATTGTATTATATTTTGTGGATGTAAGAAACTTGGATCAAAAGATGGAATTTGATAAGGGTATGACTTGATGAAGCTTCTAATCATGTTTATTTTGTGATATTCAAATGATAATCCATATTATAGTAAAGTTGGGTCAATATTTTGCATTAATTTCACCTTGGATTGCATGAAAATGGCATGAAAATGGAGTTAGGTTACGAAATGGGAAGTTCAGAATTCTAGAAATTTGCTTGGTCCGCTCGAGCGTAGGAAGTCCCGCTCGAGCGGGAAAAACGACCTTCCAGCAGTTTTGTAATTTGTGCAGTCCGCTCGAGCGGCCAAAGTGGCGCTCGAGCGGGGAGGCTTATTTTCAGACAAAAATAAATGTTGTTCAGTTTTGCATGCTTGTCCCTCTGGTATTTTTAGAATATTTTTCTGATGATTTTAAGATGGTTGTAAATTCACATGAAGTGTAGTAACACTGGGAATGATTCCTCAATGATTTATGAAGAAAGAACACTAATGCACAGTTATGCCGTGTGCAGGGCACACTTCAGAAGGAACTAGCACGCCAACACAACGCTGTGAGTGATAGTACTTAATGTACAATAATAATATTTTGTTCGTACCCAATGTTATTAATATTCTGACTTCTGAAAATGTTACATTAACATGTGAATGAGTTGGAATCCGTTATATTTGGGCCCGAGGCCGTTCCGTTATATTTGGGCCCGAGGCCGTTCCGTTATACTTGGGCCCGAGGCCGTTCTGTCATGATTGGGCCTAAGGCCGTTCTGAAATTAACGCAGCGTCAGGCCAAGTTATGGATTCTGTCTGGTTTGAATATATTATTATGGATTATGATTTATGTTGGATGTTAAACTATCAAGTATTATTACTCATTGAGTTTATCTCACTCTGTAATTATGTCTGATGCTGTAGGTAATCAGCTTGGAGGTCCGTCCTAGCATCGGTCTCGTCTAGCTTTTGCCTACTGAAGGACAACTAGGCACCTGGAGAAGTCCTGGCTTGCTAATGTAGTTTTGCTAGACTTTACCCGTTTGTATTAATATTTTGTCGGCCAAGTTGTTGTATTTTATATTTTGTTGTATGCCCAATCTCTGGGCTGGACTTGTAAAGGTGCATGTAACGTAATCCCAGAGGCGGGATCACTATATGTAAATTTTGAGTCGTGGTCCTGGCATATTTGTAGTAGCTCAATGGATGTGTCTGCATATATTCTATCATGTTAATGCTTCCGTTCGGGCCCCAGAGATTTTATCTAGCAGGTTAAGTGTCTGTTTTGAATAGGTCATGCCCAAACTTTTAGGGGCAAGTTAGGGGCGTGACATGGCTGCTCTCTAAAGATCAACAACGAAAAATAAAAGTAGATTTGATTTTTTTTTATATATATATACAAGCAAACCTGCCCGGTTTAATCAACCCGTGAACGGGTCAACCGGTTCACCGGTTAAACCGCGGGTTTCACCGATTCTCAATAAATACACTAGGTTTTACACTTGACTGGGTTAAGAGGGCCAACCAGACTAGAACCTCACCTGGTCACTAGTTCAACCGGTTGAACCGGCCGGTCCGATTCGGGTTTCAAAACCTTGCCCAGATCCTTCATTTTGAAGGTACGGAAGAGATGTTGCTTAACCTTAGAGATAACAGAAGAGTCAAAACCAGTGATGATCATATCATCCACATAGAGTAGGAGAGCAACAAAACTAGTCGAGGTATATCTCAAAAACAAAGCAGAGTCGGAAGCAGAATGATGAAACCCAAGTTCTGTAACGACAATTTGAAAGTGATCATACCAAGCACGGGGAGACTGCTTCAAACCATACAAAGCACGCTGAAGATGACAAACCTGCCCAGAGGAGTGGAAAAGACCAGGAGAAGGACGCATGCAGACCTCCTCAGTGAGAGAACCGTTAAGAAAAGCATTCTTAACGTCCATTTGATAGAGAGGCCAATGTCGAACAGTAGCAACAGAAATCAAGGTACGGACAGTAGTCATCTTGGCAACAAAGGAAAATGTTTTCTCATAATCAATACCATACTCCTGTGAGAAACCCTTGGCAATCAAGCAAGCTTTGTAGCACTCCAGAGAACCATCAGAATGAGTCTTGACTTTATAGACCCATTTGCAACCAACCAGATTATTGCCAGTAGGCAAAGGAACCAACTCCCAAGTGTTAGTCTTCTGTAAGACAAACAACTCATCCTCCATAGCTTGAACCCAATTAGGATCCTGACAGGCCTCCGTGTAAGACTGTGGTTTTGAAAAAGAATGAATAATAGACGAAAAGGTACGATAGCAAGCAGAAAAACGTGCATGAGACCAATACAATCTGTTTGGAGGACGATGCTCACGAGGAGGATATCGATGTAAAGCAGGATCAGAATCCTTAGAAGCAGAAGGAGCAGCAACAGTAGTAGAGACAACTGGTAGTGGAGGAGCTTAGCGACGAGAATAGACCAACAACGGAGGGGAATAAGAAGTCGAAGGAGGAGAAGGAGCCATAGGTGATGCAGACGGAAAAGTAGAAATGGGCTCAAGAGGAATAGTGGAAATGTACTCATCAGACGGGACTTCAGAAGGAAAAGGGTCAATGTGAACCAAATCCTCTTTGGAAACTGGAGCAGTAAGAGGGGGAAGCTGAAAGTAAGACAGACTTTCGAGAAAGGCAACACGACGGGAGATATAAAGGTGACGAGAGATAGGATCGTAATAGCGGTAGCCTTTCTGGGTAAGATTGTAACCCAAAAAGACACAGAGGATAGACCGGGCACTAAGTTTGGTCCTATCTTTGCGGGAAAGAAGGACAAAACAGGTAGGCTTGAACACACGAAAAAGGAAGAGTTAGGAATTTGGAAGAACAAAGCCTCATAAGGAGACTGACCAGAAAGAAGGGGAATAGGCATGCAGTTGAGAAGAAAAACAATAGTAAGAACTGTCTCCTCCCAAAATGAAGCCGAAACTGAGGTAGAGAGAAGAAGAGACCTAACTGTCTCGAGAAGGTGACGGTGTTTACGCTTGGCTCGACCATTTTAGGCAGGTGTATCTGTACAAGAAGTTTGGTGAATGGTACCTAAATTGGCCAAATACTCACAGAACTTATTTTTAAAATATTTCCCACCCAAGTTAAGCTGTAACAATTTAATTGTAGACCCAAACTGAGTAGTAATCATAGACTGAAAGGTACGGTATATCTGATAGAAATCGGACTTATGACTCATAAGATAAACCCAAGTGTAACGGGTGCAATCATCAACAAATGACACGTAGTATGCAGAATCCCCATTGGTAAGAATATGAGAAGGGTCCCAGACATCAGTATGAACTAAAGAAAACGGTGTGGCAGATATAGAAGTACTATTACAGAAAGATAAGACTGTTATTTTGGCAAGTTTACACCCCCGACACTCTGTAAGTTGACTAAGATAAACTTTACCCAATATACCTGACTGAGCTAAAGACCATAAGCGGTCAGCAGACAAATGCCCTAATCTAGAATGCCACAAATAGAAAGAACTGGACAAAGAATCTAACTGAAAAGAATAAAAGACAGTCAGAGAGGTAAGTATAGGCAGATACAAGCTTTCCACTATGTAGAGGTCTCAAACTCTACGGCTAGTCCCAATCTGCTGCTTGGACATCCGATCTTGCATAAAACCGATAGAAGAAGAAAAGATAACATCAAAACTAGAGGCATCAAGTTAACTAATAGATAATAAACTGACAGACAACTGGGGAACATATAAGACAGATGGAATAGAGACTGCAGACATAGCAGACGGTAGGACAAACCCAACGGATATAACTGATATACCAGACTAATTAGTAACATTAACAGTAATAGAAAAAGGAGGGGGAGTACAATTTTGAAGTAAAGAGAGATGACGAGTCATATGATGAAAGACACTAGAGTCAAAAAGCCAGACAGACGAAGAGATACCTGAAGAAGACCCAAGCAAACCTGAATGAAAAGAGGAAACAATGGAGGCAGATGGAAATAGTTGGGAGGTAGACAGTATATACTGAAGCTAGCTAATCTGAGCACTCAATGAAGCCAAGCCAAGATCAAGAGCTGAAGCAGATGCAGTAAAATCGTCAGGAGGCCAAACAGACAGACATCCATTATTGGAACAATGGTACTTCCAATGGCCCCTTTGATGGCAGTAGGTACATTCATCCAAAAGAGACATCATAATAACTAGAAAAACTGAGTGATTTAATTATAATAAACCTAAAATATAACAAAACAATCAAACTAAGAGTCTAGATGTAATAACCAAAAACTTGTGAACCAACCACAATCACAATCAGAACAAGACCCACAAAACCACTTGTGAACCAACCACAATCAGAATCAAAGTAAGACCCACAAAACCAAAGTCACGAACAGAGTCAGAGATCTCCAGACCACGCGAACTAAAGTCAAGAGATGGAGAGTGAAATCACGAAGTAGATGCCAAAGAGTCACAAAGAGAACAATTAACAACAGTCAACGAAGTTGAAGGAGAAAGAAACAGTCACGATGAGCCAAAGACAGAAGACGAGTCACGATAAAGAGTCGACTAGCAATCGCGAAGCACTAAGACAAAGAATCCAAATGAATCGACTACCAATCGCAAGTCGACTACCAGCAACGAATAGATGGATCACGAATCAAATGGGTCACAAAGAAGAGAGCAATGGAGATGGTGAACCACGTGAGCCGATGAACTTTATTAGAACTTTAGATGAGTTTAGCGAAACCATACCTACGAAGTTCGTTGGTAAACCACGTAAGCCAATGAACCTGATCAAAACTTCGAACCAGACAGAATAAGAATGATATCACAAATCGAGAGAGAATGAGAACTTTATCGATTCGTGACTCATAAACCAGCTAAGGTTATGAACATAGCTCTGATATCATGTAAGTTTCTGAATAATTATGTATATTCAATTGTGTCAATTTACAAAGAGTTCATCAGTTTATATAGCCCTAAATCTATGACTGAAAAAGGAAATACCAACTAATTCTTATTTATACAATTATACCACATATACACAAATGCCATATATACAATATATTCTCATAGTTTCGCCATGGTTTCCATCACCTCCCTTTATGATTTTGGATCACTGCTCCTACCTCAATAGGCTTCAAATTTGAGAACAAAGCCCTATCAAAATTCACACTGAACCAGTCCTTATCAGGGTTTTGCCATTTAATTTTTGTAAGAACACTAACACGGCCACCAACATTGCTCTTAGGGGCATCAAATGGCCTGCGGGCAAAAAACTCTGTGTTACCCAACCCATTCAATCCATTTCATAGTCCATCTCAGCCCACTTGACTATACAACCCGTCCCATCCCATAGAAGATGATTTAGAATTTTAGACAAAGGTTCGAAACTGGAGCCCATAAACTTGGCCCATACTCCTTGTAAATTGTACTTTACAAAAAATTACAGAAAACACAATTTGCTAAAATTGAATTTAACAGTGACGCATGATATCTTCTTAACTTTCAACTTTTTACACATAACATTGTCATTGTCATAATTTGTTAATTTGGTAATTTATACTTTAATTTGATTGTTTTAATAATATTAATTAATTTGATCACATGAATTATTACAAAAGAAAAAATAAATGTTTAGAGCTTAATAATCTAATAAAAAATGCGTAGCCTAGTTCAGTTTTATTTTGGACCATAATATTTGGGTATATGGGTGGGATGTGGTTTTAATTTTTTTTAAATAAACCCAGCCCGTACCAACTATTTGACTAATCCCAAAAAACCCATTAATATATGGGATATGGACACAATAATTGCGGGACAAATAAACCCAACCTGTTCCATTAATGACCCTTAATTGCTTTGAACCTGGAAGAAGTCTTTAACAATATTACAAACCATTCCCACAGTGTGTTCAAAGCTAACATGTCAATCACAAAAAATAACTTGGTTTCGACTCATCCAAAAACCCCAACAATGCGCAAGAAACAAACCTAGATTGTCTTCATCCCCATCTTTCACGACTTGCCAAACCCCATTATAGGAAGTTATGATGAACAACTACAAAAACAATATTAAATATGAAGCTTTGATTTACTGTTATATTTCCATTTTTTTACTATTAGTTGGTATATACACATTTGACTCGAATATAACTTTACACTATTAGTTGTGATTGGTAATTTATTAATGTGATATTTCATACAAAAATTGTAACCTTGTTAAAATATTGGGACAAACTAAATTAATTTTAGTAATATAAAGTAACATAGGTTTGACAATTTAAAGGATTGTTGGCCATATATTTTGTATTAACCATTAGGGGTAGCTTGTGGAATTAGTAAAGGTCTCTCGTAATCAAAGGACACATCGCAAATCATATCAATGCCAATGGGTCTGCAGAGTACTGGAGCAATCAAAATGAACAAGGAGACGTGACTAAACGCTTCTTGAAAATTTAAATTCAAATTCAGAAAGGAAGCCTAACTGTAAGAAACGGCTCAGTGAAGGCAAAGTTCTTGGAGTCATGTCCCATAATCATGGAGGTCACTTCGACAGTTATCAGCCACTTCGACGGTTACTATCAAGGTTTATAAATAGAGAGGAAAGTTGATAATGAAGGCACCAGAACCAAATCCAGAAACTAGTTTATTTACTTTACATTTTTATTTTCGTTCATTTACTTTCCTGCACTGCATTTCAAATTCCTAATAGTAGTTCTAAGTTAGTTTATTGTTGTAACCCTCTTCGAAGTCGTGGAAGTGCGAAGGTACAATTGTAAACTCTTGTTTACTTAATGAAATTTGATTTATGACACTGTTTCTCCCTCTTTCTTTTACTTTTGTGATTAGTCTTTCGAATTTTCTCTTAAAGCAAACCACAAGTAAAAGTCCTCTTCATTAAAACTAAAAAGAACTTTGAAACAATCGTCTGCTTAATTGGTTGGTATTTACTATCTTTGTAAGAACTTATTAATCCTTACTGGCATGTTCTAATTACATTTCTAACATTCGAAAGCCTAAAAACACCAACATGGACAAACTAACAGAGGGTTTTGGTGAGAAGTCCCGTAATTTAAAGTTTTATTATTTAAAGTACAAGTAAAAATATAAGAAAACATATATACCAAAAATATTATTAATTAAAATTTAATTAGTATCATATTCGACAAATACACACTATCACAACCACGTTAAGATCCTCTAAAGTCATTTCCTAGAGTGATTTCCTACAGTGAATAGAGGATGCCCGACACGTGTTCCACTCGGCCTCCAAGGGTTGAGATTCAAACTCACCAAAACGACATCGGCTTATTTTAGGAAGTGGGTTAAAAGCCACTTCCTAACTTTTAACCTACTTTCCTCTCTCACAAAAAGCCAAAAAAAAAAAAAAAAACAGCTTTTAACCATATTTTCAAAACATCCCATCATTTTAGTGAGTAAATTGTAGGGCTGGGCATAGGGTTATCCGACCCGCACAACCCGCCCTACCCGACCCGACCCGCACGCGTATGGGCGGTTTCGCAAATACAATAGGGTAGGGTGCGGTTTGAAATATTTCTAATTTTCGGGTTGCGGGCGGGTTGCGGGTTTGAACCGCACCCACACAACCCGCCTACATTAATCCTTTTTTTTTTTTAGTTTCAGATCTGGACCGTTCAATTCAATCTTCACTTCATATAACAAACGAAACCAAAAAAACCCTAATATGCACGCAGCTCTCTCATTCCTCTCATCTCATCTCATTAGTCTCTTTCTCACTCTCTCATTTTCATCTGCACAGATCGACTCCACACCGATCGAACTTGCAAGATCGACTCCTCACCGATCGATCTCACTCTCTCATTGCACCGATCGATCTCATAGGTAAGCTTCTCTTTCTCTCTCTTTCTCTCATCTCATCAGTCTCTCTCTCTCATTCCTCTCATCTCATCTCATCAGTCTCTCTCTCACTTCATCTCATTAGTCTCTCTCTCACTCTCTCATTTTCGTCTGCACAAATCGACCTCGCAAGATCAAATCCTCACCGATCAACCTCGCAAGATCGACTCCTCACCGATCAACCTCACGGATAAGCCTCTCTCTCTCTCTCTCTCTCTCTCTCTCATCTCATCTCATCAGATTTGTTATTTATTTGGAATTAAATCTGTTTGGAAAAATATGTTCATTTCTGTTAGGCAATCAGATTTGTGTGTGTGATTTTTTTGGAATTGAATGGTTTGTGCTTAAGGAATGGTTTGAATCTGTAAATTGAAATTTGAATGGTTTGAATCTGTAGCTACTACTCTTAGTTGTTTTATATTTTCAAGAATTCTGAATCAATCTGTTATTAAAATTAAATTAAATCTGAAAGAGTATATGTCTGTTATTTAAATTTGTTGGTCCAAATTAAATCTGAAAGAGTATATGTCTGAATCAATCTGTTATTAAAATTAAATTAAATCTGAAAGAGTATATGTATGTTATTTAATATGTCTGAAAGAGTATATGTCTGAAAGATTTAATTTGATTCAATTTGTTAACTTTTGGAATTAAATCTGTTGAATTAAATCTGTTATTCAAGTGAAGCATTTTAAGTTAATTAGTTAAATTCAGATCATGCCAGTTCAGTTCTTGATGGAGTGGCCTTTTGTCTCGAAAGTTCAATGCATGTTAATTCGTGAATTTGGTGCTTTGATGCGCTTTGATGCACTTTGTGGGCCTTGTTTGTTACATATTATCTCTAGTAACGGTATATTTTGTGAGTGAAGGAGACTCAAGTTCACGATAAATTTAAGGACATAAAGCAGAAAAGTTGACATAATAATATTTTTAACTGTCACAAAGTGATGTTGTAAGTTTTTTATATCCAAGTATGATTAACAAATTTTGTTTTTTGGGAATTTTGGTTGACAAATGTTGCTTACCTTTTGCATTACTACTTTCAGTGAAGGTTTATTGTGATCTGTATTTAAAATACATGAAATTATAACAAGTTTGGATCATTGCTCTATTGTCTCATCTCCTCTATTTATGATTTATTACTGTTTACATATCATGTCCCTTACTCATTATCATTTGCCTTGTCTTTTGAACACCTTAATACCTTCAAAGATATATTCGGAAGGATAAAGCTATATCCAACATATACAAGTCATAGGTTGGTCCATGTGGTTTTCTGAGTATCTATTTCTTGAAAGAAGCTGGGCTAAGGATGAAAGAACTTTAAAGGTATGGGTGTACTTAATACATTTCTGAACAAATGCTATGTGTTTGTAGGTTTGTGATGCTCGCTTGTAAGGGGCCTTAATTGATCTCATTCAAATCTTGTGGGATTGAATCTGCAGTCAGGTCTTCAGTAGTTACAAGATTTTCCTCGGCTGTTTTGGTTGGCACTTTTTGTAGAAGGAACTCGCTTTACACAGGCAAAGCTTAAAGCAGCTCAGGAGTATGTAGCTTCAGCAGGGTTGCTTGTTCCTAGAAATGTTTTGATTCCTCGTACCAAGGTAATACTTTCGTTTCACCTCTTTATAAGGTAAAAGGCTGCATTTTCCCCTGATGTAATTTCCTGGTTTCTCTTTGAATCCATTTTCTTGGCTAAGGTTTTTCAAGTTTAAAGATTGACAAAATGGGAGGAAAAAAAAAGGGGTTTAAAAATAAATTTTTGGAAAAAAAGTTCAATCCGCAAACCGCCCGCACATCCGCGAACCCTATCCGCACAAACCGCAAACCGCATTGTGGGCGGTTGCGGGTTGACTTTTTCCTAAACCGCATAGATGCAGGCGGGTCCAAACCGAACCACAAACCGTCCCAAACCGAACCGCGGACACCCCTAGTAAATTGGAAAAAATAAAAATAAAAATATTTGGTTTCATTGAAGAAGGCCTTGTTTCATTGAAGAAGACGATGGTCTTGCCTCTCTTGCAAACATGTAAGATGGGTTCTCTAGATACAACAAGAAGAAGCCATCTATGCGAACAATATAAGGAAATGTGTAGGTTCCATTGCTGCAACTTCCAACAATGGTAGTAAAATGAACAATAATGGTGAAAAAAAATCCTAACCAGGATATGGGATTTGGGTCCTTGAGTACTAAATTAAAACATGACATTGAGTTCTCAATGAAACAAATTAAACAAAAAATATACGAAACAAAAAAAAGATCCAAATTCGAACATGAAATTTTAATGGCAAACACAAGTAACCCAAAAAACAGATATGAAGTTTGAATCAAGAGTTGATAACTGGATGTTATCAAGCAAGCTTACTAAGACCCAATTGACAGACCCATGGAAAGAGAGAGAGAGAAGAAAAAAAACCCCAATTGAACGGAGAGAAATTGATGGATGAAATTTTGAACTTTTTAAAATTTGTATTGAGATTGAGAAAGCGAGATTAGAACTTGTTTTCACATTTTTAACTTTTTTTTATTGAGATTGAGAAAGAGAGAAAGCCCACCATCCTTTTTATTCTTCTTCTTCTTTCGATCCAGGAGGTTAGTTGTTGTGGCGGAGGCGGCAACAGCAACGATGACGGTTGCTAGGGAAGAGAAGAGCACAAACCCTAGATCTATGTTTTTCAGATTGCGTTAGGGTTTGCAACGGCAAAGAGGAATCAAGAGAGAAGAGTCTGACGTTTAGGCAACAATGGTCGCTTGGTCACATTGGTGAGGCTGTTGGAGCGACTCCGATGGGTTTGATAGGTTTTAGAGAGAGAAATGAGGAAGAATATGAAGAAAGGTAGGAGGAAGACACTGTTCGTTTTTGTTTTTTTTTAAAAAAAAAAATTTGGCCCCAAAACGATGTCGTTTTGAGGAGTTTGAATCTGGCCGAGTGGGACACGTGTCGAGCATCCTCTCTTCACTATAGGAGATTACTCTAGGAAATCACTCTAGAGGATCTTAACGCATCATAACCACCTCTACCCACTACTAACCACTGTTGTCCAATAACAACTTTTTGACGACTCTTCGATAACCACTTTCTAATAAATTTTTCCAAACTCTTTAACAATTAATATTCTCCAACGATCTACGTTAACTACCACTTCTAGCACATGTTTCCTATTGGAACAATCTTCTGTGTAAATGAAATAAATAGAAACAAAGCCAAACAAAATAAAATAAAACTTACAGTTTTTATTTTGTAGAACCGAATAAATAATTCAAAGACCAAGTCGAGTGTGTAACACTCTGTCCTTAAAACAGATTCGCCCCGCTACGGTACTTACGGTTGAGTGGCGTCTATCTCACAGGATACAATGATCTTCACAAATTATAGTAGTACTCCAAACAATTTGTTCGGCGAACCAAACCTGTGTTCTAACTCTCTGAAATTTATACTAAAACTAATATGAAGAATAATGCAAAAAATGCAGAATTTAGGATAGCAAACGAAAAATAATCAGACAGAATTTCGGGGATCATTCGATCTGCAAGACTGCTGGAATTGATGGGTATATATAGGCACAAAACCTATGACCGAACAAGTTCCAAAATAGACTAAACAGATGCAAAGTATTTATTTCAAAACAATACTGACCGTTAGCTTTTGAACCCTTATATTCAAACAAATTTGAAAAGATGTCCGTATGTGGACCAAGTCAAAGAAACTGTTGGCAATTAAATATTTAAACTATTTGAATATATATATATATATTAAGCTATTGAAATAATTTAATAAATAAAGGAAGAGGTACAAGCTTTAGGAAGCTACTTAAGAATCCAAAATTTGAATTTAGAATTAAATTAAATTCCCATAATTACAAACTTTAGGAAACCACTTAGGAACCCAAAATTTGAATTTATAATTAAATTAAATTCCCACAATAATTTTTTTTTGAAAAAATTCAAATGAATTTTATCTAAAAAATTAATGTTAGACCTGAAAACGACGTCAACTTCTCATTCACTCATAAATGGTTTTGACGTTCCGTCTTCACCGCGTGACTTGCCACGCGGCAAGAAACACTTCACCTCTTCGGACCCACCCCAAAAGACGTTTGGGGCCCACTCAATTTTGGGCTCAAAGTCGGCCCAAAATATACCTTATATAAACCAATTTTCCAACAATCCCCCACATGAATGGAATTTGACAGAGAGAAAATGCAACAACATGATCTAAATACAGAGAGTACAAAAATTGGAAATATTCTGCAAAAGATAGGTAGCTTTTGGCTTTGAACCTTCCCTTATGAGACATTATCGGATTTACTAGCTACCCAGTGAACATGATGTCTTGAACTGTTCAGCCGTTTGTGTAAACCAAGACAATAAAACTCACACAGTATATTTCCAGACACAGTTTAGTTCTTACTATTGTGTTCATTTTGGCCCTGAACAACCTGGTCTTTCATGAGTGCTCTACAGAATTGTAGCCCTTCACAAATCTTATAGAACCGGCCTAATTCACACTCATATAGGTGATTCTTATGAAGAGTATCCTGCCATACTCCACTAGGTTTACCTAGATATAAGAATCATTAAAAGTATTACTTAACCTAAAACGCTGCAGACATCACTATTTTCATTATAGAAATGGGTAGGAGTTGGACTCCCTAGTGATCCTTCTGAGTCAATCACAACTCGGTTGTCCCTTTGAACCTAGATCTTGGGATCTCTAGTCAACTAGGTTGGGTTGCCGTTGTGGTAACTCTTATTTAATAGGCTTAAGTCCTATTTCCCTCGATGAATTCTCAACTAACTCTCTTGCTAACCCTTTGGTTAGTGGATCCGCTATGTTGTCTTTAGACTTAACATATTCTATGAAAATAATTCCATTAGAGAGCAGTTGTCTCACGGTGTTATGTCGACGACGAATGTGTCGTGACTTACCGTTATACATATGACTTTGTGCTCTACCAATTGCTGATTGACTATCACAATGTATGCATATAGCAGGCACCGATTTTGGTCAAATTGGAATATCTTCAAGGAAGTGGCGAAGCCATTCTGCCTCTTCCCCTGCTTTGTCTAAAGCTACGAATTCTGATTCCATAGTAGACCTAGCAATGCAAGTCTGTTTGGAAGATTTCCATGATACAGCCGCTCCACCAAGAGTAAAGACATACCCACTGGTGGACTTCGAGCCTCTAGTATCCGATATCCAATTTGCATCACAGTATCCTTCAAGTACTGCTAGATATCTAGTATAATTCAGCCCAATGTTACGAGTGAATCGGAGATATCTTAGAACCCTTATAATTGCTTTCCAGTGTTCTACTCCCAGATTACTCGTATATCTACTTAATTTACTTACTGCATAAGCTATATCTGGGCGAGTGCAGTTCATCAAGTACATTAAGTTTCCAATAATTTGGGCATACTCTAATTGAGAAATACTTTCCTGTACATTCTTAGAAAGATACAAATTAACATCTACAGGTGTTCTAGCAAGATGATCATCATCTTTGCTAAATTTGTCAAGTATTTTCTCAATGTAACGAAATTGTGACAAAGCATATCATTCTGATGTTTTGGTAATTTTCATACCAAGAATTACATCAGCAATACCCATGTCCTTCATGTCAAAATGTTTATTCAACATTTTCTTGGTAGTTTTAATCATATCATTATTACTACCTATGATGAGCATATCATCTACATAAAGACATACAATGACATAACCTTTGTTTGTGTTTTTAATATAAACACATTTGTCACGCTCATTAATTTTAAATCCATTTGACATCATTGCCTTGTCAAATTTCTCATGTCATTGCTTTGGCGCTTGTTTTAAACCATATAATGATTTAACCAATTTACAAACTTTCTTTTCTTTTCCTGGAACAGAAAAACCTTTTGGTTGTTCTATATAAATTTCTTCCTCTAACTCACTATTTAAGAAAGCGGTTTTAACATCCATTTGATGAATTTCTAGATTGTATAGAGATGCAATGGCAATTAGCATTCTAATGGATATTATTCTAATAACTGGTGAGTATGTGTCAAAGTAATCAAGACCTTCTTTTTGTCTAAAACCTTTGACCACGAGTCTTGCCTTGTATTTGTCTATTGATCCATCCGCTTTCAATTTTCTTTTGAAAATCCACTTGTACCCAAGAGGTTTACAACCTAGTGGCAAATCCACTAATTCCCAAGTGTGATTTTGCAAGATGGATTCAACTTCACTATTGATAGTTTCTTTCCATAAAGGAGCTTCAGGACTGGACATAGCCTCTTTAAAAATTAAAGGCTCATTTTCTAACAAAAAAGTTAGGAAATCTGGACCAAACGATTTTGAGGTTCTAGCACGTTTACTACGCCTAGGTTCCTCTTCCTCATTTTGATCTAACTCTTGTTCTTGATCATTACTAGTAATAGCATCAAAAGATCTCTTATTATTACTAGTCTCTTGTCCAGTCTTATTTGAAAATACATGTTCAAAGAAAGATGCATTCCGAGATTCAATAATAGTATTTACATGTATTTCGGAATGTTCTGATTTATGAATCAAAAATCGATATGCACTACTATTCTTGGCATAACCAATGAAAATGCAATCAATGGTCTTAGGACCTATCTTAGTCTTTTTAAGACTAGGAATAGCCACTTTAGCTAAACACCCCCACACTTTTAAGTATTTGTAGGATGGTACTCTCCCATGCCACATTTCATAAGGTGTTTGATTCGCTTTCTTTCGGGGTACTTTATTTAAAATATAATTTGCAGAAAGTATTGCTTCCCCCCACAAGTTCTGAGGTAATCCAGAACTTATTAACATGTCATTCATCATTTCTTTTAAAGTCCTATTTTTCCTTTCAGCAATTCCATTTTGCTGAGGTGAGTAAGGAGCGGTGGTTTGATGAATTATTCCATGTTCTTTACAAAATTCACCAAAAGGTGATTCATATTCACCACCTCTATCACTTCTAAGTTTCTTGATTTTCTTACCAAGTTGATTTTCAATTTCATTCTTATATTAAATGAAAGTTTTCAAAGTGTCATCCTTGGTTCGAATTAAATAAACATAACTATGTCTAGTATAGTCATCTATAAAAGTGATAAAATACTTTTTCCCACCTCTTGTTTGAATTGATTTAAAATCACAAATGTCACTATGAATTAATTCAAGTGGTTCTGTACTTCTTTCAATTGAATGAAAATGAGTTTTAGATAATTTTGCCTCAACACAAATTTCACATTTATGATTTGAATCAATGTCAAATTTAGGTAAACATTCCATATTAATTAATCTACGCAAAGATCCATAATCAACATGTTCTAGTCTACCATGCCATAAATTTGAAGACTCAAGCAAAGAAGATGTATTATTATTAATAACTGAGGGTACAACGGTCATTACATTTAACTTGAAAAAGCCATCAGACATGTAACCTTTTCCTACATACATCTCATTCTTAGTAAGTACAAATTTATCACTCTCAAATACTAGCCTAAACCCATTCTTACTCAACAGAGATCCGGAAACAAGATTCTTGCGAATGTCTGGTACATGCAGTACTTTGTTGAGAGTGAGTTCCTTTCCTGATGTCATCTTGAGAACAATCTTTCATTGTCTTTCAACTTTGGAAGTTGAGGAGTTGCCCATAAAAAAGTTGTTCACCATTGTCTACTATAGAATAAGATGTGAACATCTTTTTGTCGGCACAAATGTGGCGAGTAGCACCAGTGCCCACCTACCATTCTTTAGGATTTCTGACAAGATTTGCCTCGGAAACAACCGCAGAAAGATTGATGTCATCTACACCGTTGGAAATATTGTCCACTTCGGTCATATGGGCTTGAGCAAGCTTCTTGCTTGTTCTTCTTTTGCTTTTGCCTTTGCTACGGTAATCTTTGGCCCGATGTCCCTCTTTGTCACAGATGTAACATTTGCCATTAAACTTGTACTTTTTATTTTCCCTCCCTTTAGAGCCTTGTAATGAACTTTCCCCAGAAGACTTTCGTTTCTTGGTTTTTGAAGCATGTTCCACCACATTGGCCTTAGACTCCATAGGATGCTTATCAGCCCGCTTTTCAGAATTGCGGTTGTCCTCCTCAATCCTCAAACGCACAATTAATTCTTCCATAGAAATTTCTTTGCCCTTGTGTTTGAGGTAGTTCTTGAATTTCTTCCAGCCTTTTGGTAATTTTTCAATTAAGGCTGCAACTTGGAAGGATTCACTGAGGGACATGCCTTCTGCGTGAATGTCATGCAGAATGAGTTGGAAATCTTTAACTTGGCTGATCACAATTTTTGAATCAACCATTACAAAATCCAGGAATCTGCCAACCACAAAATTCTTTGAGCCGGCGTCTTCCGTTTTGTATTTTTTCTCCAAAGACTCCCAAAATTCCTTTGCTGTCTTGATAGGACTGTAGACGTTGTATAATGTGTTGTCAAGTCCGTTCAAGATGTAGTTTCGGCAAAGGAAATCGGCATGTTTCCAGGCATCAACCGCAACAACTACTTGCCGGTCGGTTTCATCCTCTTTCAAGATAGGAGCATCTTCATGGAGGAAACGAACAAGGTTCAGAGTTGTAAGATAGAATAACATTTTCTGTTGCCATCTTTTAAAGTCAGTTTATGAGAACTTCTCTGGCTTTTCACCGTGATTTATTGGTACTGTCACCATAGGAGAGGGGGTTGGTGCAATTGCAGCCACCACAGTAGTACTTGTTTGGGCATTTGTCTCAGTAGCCATCAATTCTAATTTATAAAACAAAATTATAATTAGAATTTACACTACACAAAAAATTAAACCAAATTTACATAATTAAATTCTGTAAAAATAAAAGAAACAAGAATGTAACTATTATTTTTCAATTAATTTGAAAATAAAATAAAATTTTATTTAACCAAAATTAATTCTACACAGAAAATTAAATTATGTAAAATAAAAGAAATAAGAAAATAACTTTTATTTTTCAATTAATTTGGAAATAAAATAAAATTTTATTTAACCAAATTAATTCCACACAGAAAATTAATTCTGTAAAATAAAATAAATAAAAATATAACTTTTATTTTTTCAATTAATTTGGAAATAAAATAAAATTTTATTTAACCAAATTAATTTCACATAGGAAATTAAATTCTGTAAAACAAAAGAAATAAGAATATAACTTTTATTTTTTCAATTAATTTGGAAATAAAATAAAATTTTATTTAACCAAATTAATTTCACACAGAAACTTAAATTTCTTGTAACACTCCAATAATTAAAATACTGAAAAAGAATTTTAATTAATGAAAACTCAGAAAATAATTTCTAAAAATCAAAATTAATTTTTTGACAAAATTCCACAAAAATATATTTTGAATTGTTAATGACACCAGTATCGTACTACTAGTTGTCAAAGAAAATAGACAGTATATTACTACTATCTGTCAAATAGCATATAAACTATTTGTTTTTTCAACCAGAATATTATTTTGTAAATCCACAGAAAATAATTTTCTTATAAACGAAGAATGAAAAAGGAAAACAAACGAAAAATTCTATAAACAGAATAATTTGGATCTGTCTTAAGATTGTTGGAACAATCTTCTATGTAAATGAAATAAGTAGAAACAAAGCCAAACAAAGTAAAATAAAACTTACAGTTTTTATTTTGTAGAACCGAATAAATAATTTAAAGACTAAGTCGAGTGTGTGGCACTCTGTCCTTAAGACAGATTCGCCCCGCTACGGTACTTACGGTTGAGTGCGTCTATCTCTCAGGATACAATGATCTTCACAAATTGTAGTAGTACTCCGAACAATTTGTTCGGCGAACCAAATATGTGTTCTAACTCTCTGAAATTTATACTAAAACTAATATGAAGAATAATGCAAAACCAAACGAAACGTGTAGAATTAATTTCGGGGATCATTCGATCTGCAAGACAGCTGGAATTGATGGGTATATATAGGCACAAAACCTATGACCGAACAGGTTCCAAAATAGACTGAACAGATGCAAAGTATTTATTTCAAAACAATACTGACCGTTAGCTTTTGAACCCTTATATTCAAACAAATTTGAAAAGATGTCCGTATGTGGACCAAGTCAAAGAAACTGTTGGCAATTAAATATTTAAACTATTTGAATATTTATATATATACATATATATTAAGCTATTGAAATAGTTTAATAAATAAAGGAAGATGTACAAGTTTTAGGAAACTACTTAGGGATCCAAAATTTAAATTTAAAATTAAATTAAATTTCCATAATTACAAACTTTAGGAAATCACTTAAGAACCCAAATTTTGAATTTTGAATTAAATTAAATTTCCACAATAATTTTTTTTGAAAAAATTAAAATGAATTTTATCTGAAAAATTAATGTTAGACCTGAAAACGACGTCAACTTCTCATTCACTCATAAATGGTTTTGACGTTCTGTCTTCACCGTGTGACTTGCCACGCGACAAGGAACACTTCACCTCTTCGGACCCACTCCAAAAAACGTTTGGAGCCCACTCAATCTTGGGCTCAAAATCGACCAAAAATATATCTTATATAAACCAAATTTTCAACATTTCCATTATCACCCAACACCACCATTGCCGCCACAACCACACCACCACCAATAAAATAAAAATAAAATAAAAAATCAAATTTAATTGTACTATAAAAAAATTTAAAATCTCTAAAAAAAATCCATTTTACGATTTTTAGTCAACTTTTAAAGTTAGCTTTTAAAAAAAAATAAAATAAAAATCAATTTACTAGTTACGAATATTGTATAACATTTTCTTAAATTGACAGTCCTTTTCAGATTTTTTGTAGTACAAAAAATCCAAGTTAAAATAGCACAGTTTTTTTTTTTTTTTTTTTTTTTTTGGGAGGGGGGGGGGGGGGGGAGTAATTTACAATTTTCAATATAAATAATAAAAAAATGTCATACATGTTATTTTTTGTTCACTTCATAAAAAAAATAAAAATGTCTACAAAAAATCCCATATGAAGCCTTAATTTTGATATAATATGAGATAGTAAAAATAAATTTAATTTACATATTTTTTAATTTTTAAATGTTTGTGTTTATTGTTTGAAAATTAAAAATAATCCACCGTCCGCATTGGATACCCAACTAGGGGTGAGCATAGTCTGGATTGGACCGGATTGGGGTAAAACCAAGACCAATCTGTTATTTACGGTTCCTGAAAAATTAGAACCGATTCAATCCGTTTAAATTATAGAACCAATCCGAACCAATCCATTTAAACACGGATTGGATCGGTGTAGGACCACGGATTCACATAATTAAATAACAAAAAAAATAAATATATATAACACTTTAATTTCATAAAAACATAAAAATAGCGCTGTATTAATTCCACAATAGCAACATATTTTTTTATAATAGCGACATACTGTTCTAGAATTTAAACAATCATAAAAAAACTGGTTTTACCATAAGAGTTTAGACCATTATAAATTAAAACTAAAAACTAACAAAGAAAAATAAAAGAAGATATTATACAGGTTTATGTTTGAGTTTAGGTTTTATATAGAATAAGAGAAGATACTATGGGGGAGGATGTATAATAAAAATATACACTATTTGTATACGGTCCGGATCGATTCCAATCCGGAACCGTGTGATTCAATCCGGAACCAATCCGTGGACTACGAATTTTTAATTTTTCAATTCGGAATCGAATCACGGATTCAAAAAACCAATCCAAATCTATCTTATTGGACTGAACTGGATCGGATTACGAATTTCACGGATTCCTTACTCAATCCTATACCCAACGATTGTTCAAATTGGTCGGAGGAGAGTCGAATGAATTTGTTTCCACTCTCACGGCTAGATCTCAGCTTCTAAATTTTGAAAAAAAGATTCTCTGTAGTCCAAAATTTTAGACTAAAATTTGAATGGGAATAGACTAATTTAGTAATTTTTTAACTATTTGACTAAAATATGAGCTAAAAAAATTAGTATGTTTGGAATGACTTTTTGACTTTTTACGAAAATATGTGCAAAAAATAGAGATAAAAGAGAATCTTTGACTTTTTAGTATGAATTGTTGACTTTTTGACTTTTTTAATAACTTTTTGATTTTTTGACTAACTGAGAGGATTCCCAAACGGGGACTAAGATTGGCTTATCTTTTTAAAATTTTCCGGTAACAGTCCTTTCGTTTCTCTAAATTGCAAATTTATGGCCCACAATTTTCTTTAGAATTTTATGTGCTTTAAAATTTCACAATACTTTATTTGGTTTTTAGTTTTCACTTATTTTATTTTTTAAAACTATTTTTAGTCATTTAAAAAAATACGATTTTTTTTGAAGGTTCATGATATTAAGATTTTATAATATAAATGATATACAATATTTTCATAATAGTTAAGGCTCCTTAATATTTTCATAGAAAAAATTTGATTATCTATGAAAATTGAAATTTTTTTGAGTCGGACAAAATTTATTTGAGTCGAATTTTTTATGTGAAAATATTTGAGGGAACGTAGCTAATAAAAAAAAATATTTTGGATCTTTCTTACCACACAGAGTTGATGTTTCACTAATTTTTCCTTAAAAATATTGTAGACAACAAAAAATTTATTTTATTCTTTAGATTCACCTAATTTCGAGGTACTTAAAAAAATAAAATATTTAAAAATCAATAAATACAAAAGATGTAAAAAATATACTTTTTTTGGGGGGGTATTTTTTTAGTATTTAGTCACTTTTTATAAATAGAACAATTATCATGCCCAAAATATAAGAGAGAAAAATGAGAGAAAATAGTTATATGGCTCGGCCTTCGTTTGACGTTGGCTTTTTTAATTGGTTTTTTTGTGTTAGAACTTTTTTAACATGACTTTTTTAGCTTTATTTAATTTGAGTTTTTTATTTTTTAAAGAAAAAGTATAATGATTATAGTTTAAATGTGATATTTTGTCTTATTGACTTATGTAATTAATTTTGTCTTTTTGTGCTTTTTAGCCAAAGATCTACAAATCAAACGAAGCTTCAATATAATTGAAAAGCACACCACATGAAATATATATCAGACTTATTTGATAATTTATTGTGGCTAATTTTATATATTTACTTTAATCAAGTAAATTTAATTAAATGTCTGTAATAATTATTTATAATTATAATATGCAGTTTTAATAGTTATATTAATGATATTGCAAGTAATATAAAAACAAATAAAGATTAACATACCTTTACATTTATGATATTTTGTGAAATGATGAAATGAAATAAGTGTGAATGGACTAAGAGCTTGATGAGTAGCAGCTATAATAATAGCACCTTAACTTCATTATGTGTCTTTTTAATCATAAGAATATAATTAATTTGTTTTTTTTAATATTCCAAAACTATATGAATTAAATCATTGACTATAAAATGATAGCATTTACGTCATTATTCTACCATGATCTTGAAAAATGTTTTAATCACTTCCAATTTCAACAATCATTATCATTGAACATTCATATGAAATTATGTACTCATTTAGTTATAATTTTTCTATTGTTTGCCAATTTATTTATTTCACTGAAAAATAAAAGGATTTTGGTGGATTTGTAAAACAAATTTGAGCCTTAAGAGTGGCTAAATTCTCATTATGCTTTGTTTCATTTCGTGTTTTTTTTTTGGGTTCAAAAAATAGAAACTAGTTTGAAGTAAATAAATACAAAAACATATTTTTATTATTTTCGTTTTAAAAAATATAAAATAATGAGTGTTTTTTCATTTATTTGATTTTATTCATCAAATTAGATTTTCACTATTTTCAAAAAATAAAAATAGATTTTATAAACAAAACCAAACAGCAATATTTGAATGTTGTCTTTGAATTAGTTCATAATAGTAATCACAACCCATAATATTACTATTAAAGATAGTTAAAAAAGTTAGAACGACTGTGTCTCCGTTTGGAAAGAGCTAATTTAGTAGTTATTTAGCATGTGTTAAAATAATACATACTATTTTAGCATATTATTCTATTTAGGTCACAATCATCTTATTTAAGTCATATTACTTCTTTATCACATTACTTCAAATCTAACCTATATCTTATATTTTTCGTAAAAAGAAAAAAAAAATACTAATCTAACAATTCACAAACAATCCCTTAGTATAATTTTTTAGTTAATTTAGTTTAGTTAAATTAGTTATGTCTGAAATGAATTTTTAAATTTATTAATTTTTTAATCTATTTTATTTCCGTTTAGTTTTGCGAAACGAAGGCTACATTGCAAATTCAGGAAGCAAAGGAGCCCCATGAAAAAACAAAACCAAAAAATGCAACCAAACAGTTCCGTCGGCAGAAGACGATAATCAGTGTGTTTGATTTTAATTTTTTGAATTTAATTTTTTATAAATTAAGTTTTTAATTTTTAATTTTTTTTATCTTTAGTGAATATTTTTTAAATTTAAAATAATTTTTTACTTCTTTTAGATATACCTTACTTAGACGTATCTTAATAATAAAATATTTGTGAAGAATATTTTTAAAAATTGATAAATATATAAAAATACGATAAATGTACTGAATTTTTATATTTTTATTGTATTTTTTGATATTTAATATATTTTTTAAATTTTTTTTACAAATATTATACTTTTTAAATATATATGTTAAATGTGTCTAAAAATTAAAGAAAATTATTTAAAATATTTTAAAAATTTATTGAAATAATTAAAATACGAGAAATAAAAAAGTAAAATTTTTTTAAAAATTATTTTCAGAAAATTAAAATTAAACAAAGTGAATATTACCGCATATAAAAAAAAAAGCACACTCGCTGTTTCTAGCAAACACGCGTCGTGAAGAGCCAATCGCAAACAGATGATAGCAGATGGCAGCCAAAGCAAGCGAGTACACATTTCCTTCAACAAGCGCGAGTATGTTATACTGTTCAGACAACCGAAGAAAAACAGCGTTGTCAATTGAAGAAAAGTTTGATAATTTCTCATAAAAAAAACATAGATATTTATTTATTTTTAATTTCCTCCGAAAATATTTCACATTTTCGATCTCTCTTTTCATTTTCCCTCTCTGTTTTTTCTTTTCCAATCTTTGGAGGGAAAAGCCTCCAAACTCAAATTCCATTTCTGTTAAAAGCCCTAGAATTTCAAGTTATACGAGCTTAATTTCTCTATCTCTATCCTCTCTCTTTCTTTCTCTCTCTTCAATGGTTGAAGTTACTGTTTTTCTCAGTTGCAGGAATAGCTAGTATAACTTCGAGTTTTGTGATGTTCTCTTGCTCGAATTTGTCTAAGGTATGGAGTTTTGAACTTGATTTCAGCTTAAATTTGGTGTCTTTCTGTGTTTTTATACTCATGGTGTGGATCGATTTGTGTTCTGTTAGTTGTGTTTTTAGGGTTTTGGTTAGTTCAAGTAGGGGTTGTTGTGATGAATCTAAAGTTAATTACTTTGCTTGGTCAAATGCGTTTGATACTGGTGGTGAATCTAAGTAATGATATGTTGGTTTGGTCTGAATAGTATAAAGGAGAGTGTGAGATTCTCATCATAAGTAAATCATCACCAAGTTATGTGCACAAGCATACATACATTTCTATGTGTAATTTTATTTTATTTTTTAAAAAAACCGAGCCATTTAAGAAATGATATAATCAAGACAATTCCTTAGGAAGAAGGGAGGAGTGAGGCGACACCACTGTACTGCAGTGTTCTAGGCATTAGATTTTGGTAGGGGTTCATTTGTGACAATTTGGAATAACACAATAAGGTGGGGTTTCTGTTTAACGTTAGGTTACTGCCTCTTTGGTTATTTGGGCAAAAGAGGGAAAATAATAATGAGTTCATGTGGTAGAAGTAGAAATGTAGTTTAAAAATAAGGTTGTCATATATTCTTTGGTTAAATCTTAAATGGTTATCTTATTTATTTTGATAAACAGGAATGAGAACCCCTTTAACAATTTCACTTTGTTACTATGCTTGCATGAAAAAGATTTTCGATGCAAGTTGACATCAATGTCCAGTGTGGTTACCCTTTTCACAGATTTATCATGTTGCCTGTATCTTATTTAACCATTTAAGGTGACTGAGGGGCTGTTTGAGAAAAGCAGAAACTTAATTGATCTTTTTATATACTGGCTTTTTAAACTTCTTATGTGTTTGATAAATGTGACTTGCTTTTGCCAAATGCCACCTAAAGATATAGGAGTTCTGGGAAGCATGGTTCCGTCATTTTACATGCTTCTTCAAGCCAGCATAATATTGGTTTCCACTTGAACAAGTTGGGATGAAGGAGCTGGACGTGGCCATGTTTACTTCTTTAAGTACTCAAATAGTGTGGCCAGTGGGAGATAGGATTTTCACGCTTGTGATCATTAATGGGCAAGCCATATGGAGTTAAAAAAAATTGAGCCACTTTTAACATTTTGATATGGAGTACATGATAATGCTTTCCACTCCATGTTCACAGCCATTTCTTTGTATGGTCATGTGCATTACATTGATTTGGTTTGCATATGTTTGTGTTTGAGTTTAATTGTTGTAATTTGTTCTCCAACAATTCTTGATGCTTATTGATGATCGTGTTTTTTTTTTTAGTTCCTCCTTTGCAGAACACAAGGTGATGGTTGCTGTTCAGGTCCTTCCTTCAAAATTACAGTGATGTCTTTTTGTTTGTGTTTTCCAATTTCATAGTTTGAATTGTTTTCAAAGTTGAAGTATATTCAGAACAGACCCTGGGGGGTGGCTCCTCTTTTTGTATTTATATTATTCTACTTAAGGGGATTAGCTATTAAGCATCTAAAGAATTGGACATTCTTTTCTGAGTTGGAAATGCAAACCAAGAAAAAGGTTGGTGGCAGAAACTCTGCTCAAGATCATTCCAGTCCAAAGGTTTCTAGACAGCAGAAAAAAGTGTCTGAAAATGTGCAAATTGCAGAGAAGAAAGTTACAGAGCTAATCACCTCATCTGCTAGAAAGCAAAAAAATGGTTAGTTGGTATCTCAAACCATTGCTTTACATAATGGCTGTGACAATAGTTCCTTGTCACTTTGGTTCATGTTAACATGCTTAGGGTTCTTTTATTGCAGTTAAGTTTTGCAGATAATAATCCCAACTGAATCAATTTTATTGTTGCTATGCTAATGTTTGTGAAATGTTATTCTTATTGTCCTATTGTATTGTGTATTGGTGGTAGATACACAAGTTTTATCACAGAACAATGTTTTTCTGTTGGTTTCTTCTCTTGTTTCCTTGTCTGTCATTGTGACTTAGAAGTTAGACTATGGTTCCAGTGTTAAAATCTTCTGGATGTCATCTCCTATCTTGTTAATTATAACTTTTGACATGCTTCAATCCAAGTTAAATTTAAAATTGAAACAAAGCATTAGAAGAGCTTGCTTAGAATGATCAAAGGCTTGCAAGCAGATGTGTGCCTTTTTGCTTACATTGAGTTTGACATAATTTTGTGATTTGCCTTACTTTTTGAATTATAATTTTGATTTTATTCATGTTCATATGTTTGTTGGTTCTTATTTCCCTGATTATAATGATGAGGATACTATGTTGTCAACTGGGAGTATCACAAAATGTCAACTTCATTATATATGTTTTTTTACTGATTTATTGTTAATAAATCGTCAGATTGCCCAATTTGACATTTGATTGATGATAAGCAGACTTATATATGTCATCTTGCTGTTGCAACTTTCAGGTGGCACTAATCTAAAGAATATCGTGGAGCGTGTTCCTGGAACAAATCTGAACACGAGATATGGATTGGTAGAGGATGACATTGGGCACAACGCAATTAGTGGCGTGGCCTTGGAATGTGAGGTAGGTAGCACTTTTTGTTTTGTTTTGAGAGTTCATCTTATGATTAGGCATATGCTCTTTGGGACATATTTGTATTGCACATATTTTAGTTTTGATTATTAGAGACTAAAAATGTTAGTCTGAACCATAGTTGTCACTATCTTATGAGACATGGTAAGATATTATGCATTCCATACATATTATAAGAGAACAATGATATGTATTGATGATATTTTTGTTGTTTCTTGCGATACATATAACATGCTTGAGGTTGTGGTTTTAGAACTAATCTAGATGAGAAAGTATACCTTAAATCTTCTTCTTTTGGATGTGATTCAACTTTAGTTGTATGAAAATTTAGAAATGAAATTTTAGTTATTTTTTCCCCTGTAGTTTGAATGTACCTTGGTAGTTCGTACTATTATACTATTTATAACTTTTATATTTTAAGCAAACTACAACATAAGCTTTACCTTGTCATGCTACCTTGCCTTGCCCTGCACTGAAAGAATGCCATACCACCCTGAGGGATTCTGGCTATCTACCATTTAAAGTCCATCAAGGAAAGCCCTCTGAACTCAATTGCATGTTGTCAAAAATGATCACTTTAATTAGGTATCTTATTATTTTCATAATCATCACAAAATGTTGTAAATGTCTGAGAGTGATGTAAAATGTTAATGTTGGAAAACTGCTTCTGTTTAATTGTTCATGACTATGTTCTAAAATTGCTTCTATCATAATGCAGGGCCGTGATGATGGATCTGCCCATTGCATGTTAGAAACTATATTTTCTCCCAACTTTCATGTTTCTAAAGGTGTTGGGGAAATTGCCAATGGAGGTAGATGGTGAAATCAATATTTTTAATATAATGTAGTTATGTTTCCTTGGTAGCTACCCAAAAAAAAAAAAAAAAAGAAGTTATGTTGGCTTGGCTTTTCTCGTGCAATATTACTTTAATTTCCTCACTCTTACTTTTATATCTATCCCCAATACTTTTTGTCCCAGTTGATTTCATCAAAATTTTCCAGAGAGGGGATGAGAAACTTCAGGATTTTGGAAAAGAGAATTCACAGATTGATATGGTAAACAGTAACGTTATGCAAGATTCTAGCAAGCCCACAATGACATTGATGAATGCGACATGCCCCGGTAATATGGGAGTTGTTACAAATATTTTATCCAAAGATTTAAATGGCAGTAATGTGGCAGGACACTTCTCAGATAAAAATGCTTTGATTTCATGTTGTATTGCAGATTTTGAAGGTAACCTGTCATCTGAAGTTTCAGCTATATACCTTTCCATGAAAAGCTCAAAGTTGGAATGTGTTGATGAGCAAGATCAAGATCACATGTCTACTGATGTTTGTGTGGAGGATGTTGAATGTGAAGAATTTGATGATTTCGACCCATACTTCTTCATAAAGAATTTGCCAGACCTGGCATCAGTTGTCCCAACTTTTCGGCCAATGCTGCTACCTAAACAGACGCGGAGTTGCCCTCCTAGTACTCTTGTTTTGGACTTGGATGGTATGGATTTTAGAAGATACATGGTCTACTTGTATTGCCAATTTTTTTATTTACTTTGGAAATGCTTTAGGGTATGAATTCTCTTCAAGTTGGTTTTTCATGCATAATTTGTATACATGTCTTTGAGTACATCCTGGTCTTTATGTTGACTATCATTGTTTTCTGGTGGACCAATTGGCATACGTGGGAACGAGTTAGCTAGAAAACAAAGCAGAGCAAGTGGTTCTTGATCTCTAAGTTTACAATTTTGTGTCAAATTGGAAATCAAAACCGATGCACATAAAAGTATAGTACCTACACTTTACGCATGCAGATATGCCTTTTTTTAAATTTTTTTTAATATATGTAAAAGTACTTAATTACAATCTCTCTCTCTCACACACACATAAATATGTATATATACATGCATGTGTTGCATATAAATGTTGTATAAGAAGTGCAACTTATATTGGCTCTCCATATCTAGTGCTTGATTATACTCATGTATATTGTGATGTTGCCTTCTATCTGTTTATTGATGCTTGTATACATATAAGTTTGCATGGCTTGCACTGAAGGTGACTTGTTTTATTTGACAGAGACATTGGTGCACTCTACACTAGAACCGTGTAATGATGCAGATTTCTCCTTTCCTGTGAATTTTAACCTCAAAGATCATACAGTCTATGTTCGATGCCGTCCTCATCTCAAAGATTTCATGGAGAGGGTAGCAAGCCTTTTTGAGATTATTGTGTTTACTGCCAGTCAAAGCATTTATGCTGAGCAGCTTCTTAATGTGCTGGATCCGAAAAGGAGGGTATTTCGCCATCGTGTTTTTCGTGAATCATGTGTTTTTGTGGAAGGGAATTACCTCAAAGATCTGTCAGTTCTTGGCCGTGATTTAGCACATGTAATTATAATTGACAACTCTCCACAGGTACTGTTGCAGAATTCTGCCTTTTGCAGTCGTTATCATGCTTCTGTTTGGGTCTCTGTTTACTATTCTTCTATACTTTTTAATCTCACCCTTCTTCCCACTATTTGACACTCCTATAAATATAGCTTGGACTACATTATTAGTATTCTGAAATACGGTAATTTGTTACTGTACTATGTATGACTGATGATACTGTTGGAATAAATGTTGTTGATGAAAGCATCTTCTTTATTGTGTGGTAAAATAGGTTGCATGTGGCAAATTGTTAGTGTGACCTTTCTAGTCAATGGCTCAATTTTCCATGTCCTTTAGTGGCTGGAATTAGTTATGTTTGAGCTGATTGGGATACAAGGCTGAGTTTGGTTTGGTTTGGCTGGAAGACTTGCAGTAGCATGTTGTTAGGAATCTGTAACACTTAACCAGGCTCGGTGAGACACAAAACATATAAAAAAATAAAACAAACAAAATCCAAAAATGATATTACATGTTCACACAATAAACACAAGGTTTATGTGGTTCATTCAAAAACTAGGGCTACGCCCACTGTTCTTGCGGTGTTCACTATGATTTGGAAGGACACTAGGGATTATAAAGACAGTCATAGCTGTGCCCCCTCAATTATAAATACTAAGAAATTAGGATAACATGTCACAAGTTGGGAAATACCAAAATTACCTGTGGTTAAGTGGCTACTGCCTAGTACTTATTAAGATTCACACTATCCCAACACATTAACATTGGATATATGTCATCTATTATAAAATGTGACAAAATTGAGGTTACATGTCTCTTGTTTGCTTGTGCACTTTGATCTGCTGAATTTAGTAATAACATTTTGATCTCAGTTTCCTTAACAAGGATGGTGGTTTTGTTTTCAGGCATTTGGGTTCCAAGTGGACAATGGAATACCAATTGAGAGCTGGTTTGATGACCGTTCAGATCAAGAATTACTTTCACTACTCCCATTTCTGGAAAGCTTAGTTGGTGTTGAAGATGTTCGGCCATTGATTGCTAGAAAGTACAACCTCAGGGAGAAAATTGCTGCAGCCGTTTGTCCTTCAAACTCTAATGGAGGAGATCCTTTTGAAAGATAAGTTTATCAATTCGAGATTTTAGTGTTTGTGGGAATGCAGATTGGTTTTCCCATACCGAGGCTTGAAACAATTATGTTCAACCAAGAAAATAGCAAGAAATGGTCATATGCTTATGATCATGTGTCCTCTGTTTGATGAACCTTTTCCGAAAAGAAAGTAACTGAAACACATGATGTATAATTTTCAGAATGAGGTTAGGAATCAGAATTCTGTTATTGTTATGGATGTGTATGGTGTTAACTTTGAAGATGGAGACTTGTTTTTAATTTTTTTATGGAGCACAAAGCAATTGATAAGTTCATCTTTCATTATCAGCAATTATAATGATAATTACAATGGAAGTGTCTCATCAGCTGCAGTTATTTCATATTTGGTGGATTCAAACATTTTCCTTCTGTTGGGTATTAATTTAGTGTATGCTATGGAAGTTAATTACAAACACACACGCGCACACACACACACATGTATGCCAATAGATTTTATGATCTGTAAAGAGGGAAAGAGATTGGGATTTGGATGCATGACCTTTCCACAGTTTTGACTAATTCATTGGAGACTAGATCTGTTTCATCTCTTCTGTTCCAAACTAACCTTTTAGCACGACAGACTCATGTTGTGGAAGTGTTTTGGGACACGAGACAGATGAGAGACAAGATTACATGTGAATTATTCATGGATCTCCACTGTCAATGTTGGGATTGTTTCAGGTTTGTTGTTCATCCTTTTGCTGATTGTCCATGGTTCCGACGTCTCCACAGGTCTTTGTGGTTGTGAGATAACAATATGATGGCTCAACTATCTGATTCATTGGTTGCAAATCAAACTGAAGTTTTGTGTTTCTATCATGTGGAGTTGGTTGCATGAATTTTTTTCTGCCTTCAATTTTATCAAGGGCTATGTGATCCATTGGTTCCATTATGCAAATGTGATAATGAAATCCCATCTGTTGATGAGCCTAATTTCAATGGAAGATAATAAATTTTTTGCCTCAACTTTCCATTTCAGCATTAGATTTCTGAATCAAAACAAAAAAAAAATTATTAAATTTTTTTTTAGATTATTAGTGCGATTTTAAAGAGTTAACAAGCAAAGTTCTTCGATAACTTCGAACTCCAAAATAAATTACATTGTAAATGGATGGGTCAAGTAGTAGATTATTTAAATTTTATTTCAAAATTAAATGAGTTTTAAAATTTATTTAAGTTTGACTTATTTATACAGTCAATCTCACATAATTTTTAATCGAGTCAAGTTTAAGTAGCCTAGTTTTTTTTATAGTGCATGTAATCATGCCAAGATGAGTAGTAATTTATGTAAGTTTAATTTGAAATTTAATAAATTTTAAAATATATTTAAATTTAATTTATTTACATAAGGAATTGATGTCAAATGAATTTTTAAGAAATCAAATATAAATTTAGCCAGTTCAGAAAAAAAAAAAAAAAAGGTCTGAATACTTGGTTCATTTTACAATATTATAATGAGAGTTTCTAAATAAATCTATTTAATTTTTCTTTACACTCATCACATTAAGAATTTTGTAGCTTAAAAGAAAAATTGATAAAATTTTAAGGACATATAACATTGTTCCTAAATAAATGATGCGCATCGAAGTAAAAAAACGTGTAGGGAGCTTCTATTTGCACATTCCTATTTCCCTCTTTACACACACTTAATAAAATTTATTTTTATTATAATTTTATTTTCAAGTGAAATTATTATTATGGACATTAAATAAACACATTCGGAAGTTGAATGTCGAAAAAATAAAAAAAATTCGAAACTCTACTTCCGAACAAGTTTATTTTCGGAATGTTACTTCCGAATCAGTTGTTCATTTTCGAAAATCTACTTTCAAACCAATTATTTATTGAAAAAGATGTGTAAAGAGGGAAATGTGTGTGCAAATAGAAGCTTCCAAACGTGTGGGGGGAGAATCTATTTACACACACATATCCCTCTCTCTACACATCCTCTACACACACCTCTCTCCAACACACTCTCTCATTAAGTGTGTGAGGAGAGAGTGTGTGGTGTGTGCAAATAGAATTTCCCACGTGTGGGGGTGTAATGTAAATAGAAAGACCAAACTAACCCTACTATTCGATGACCTAACTTCCCGAATGCGATTTGCATTTCTCAAATGGTCAAAGTCTCGCGCCTATATAAACACTAACGCCTTCCACTCCCGCTAGCTGCTTCATTTGTACGAACTCGCTACAATTTCAAAATTTTCAAAATCAAGTGTGCTCTGAATTGCACTCTCTCTCTCTCTCTCGTCTCAGTTTCTCTGTGAAATCAGTAAACATGGTGAGATCAGAGAAATCTCTTCGAAGCATTCACTTCTTGTTTATCTTCACGCCTTCTTTAACTTGTTTCTTATCCACTAATCTCACTGTTATTTTCTCGATCAATCAGGTTGTTGTACAGAAAGTGAAGGAATCGGAGATCACCGAGCAGGACTCGCTTCTACTGGTACAGTTCAGCTTTTGATTTTCATTTACAGATGATCATAGCAGCCTATATATAAATTTCATTGTCTACTTATCTTCATTTTTGTGGATCGAATTCTGGAATTATAATTTGAACTTATGGTTTTCTCATATTCAGAATCAGATCATTGCTTTGAATAAGTCAAAGTACGTTGAATCCGGATTCTGTTTTGTCCAGTAATTTATCAGTGAATTTTCTACATTTAGAATTAATTTCTTTAGTGTTGCAACCTAGATATGAATTTCATTGTCTGCTTGTCTTCATTGTTTGTGGATCAAATTCTGTAATTCTAATTTGAATTTATGGTTTTCTCACATTCAGAATCAGATCATTGCAGTGCACAAATCACAGTAGATCGAATCTGAATTCTGTTTCTCCAGTAATTAATTGGTGAATTTTACTGTAATTCAAATGGCAATAATGATTCAGACAGTTTGAATCTGAAATGATTTTTTTTCTTCTACATTTAGAAGTAAATCCTACAGTGCTGCAACAATCATTTAGTAAATAAACTGAGAAAAGTAAGATTGTTTACGAAGATTAAGTAATTAAATACTGATGCGTTGTTAATTTCAATGTGTTGATATGATATTGTAAAATGAGGACATTGAACAGCTATTGGTTTGGTTGTTAATAACTCAACTGGACCTGAGTTTTACAATAAATGTTCATTGAGTTTGAATCTATACTTTTTCCTGTTGATTTTAAAAGACACGGTAATATTTTCTTTATTGATGTAATTTATGTATGAAGAGGATGAAAATTCTCTGTTCTTCCCAAGGTTTTAAAAAGCGGCCGCAACCGTTAGGTAACGGCGTTACGTAACGGTTTTGGTGGTTATCGCCACCCGTTATGGCCGCTTTTCTAGTGTGATTGAGATTCACAGGTGTGTCGGCTGTAGCGGCTGCCGTAGTGGTCGTAATGGTGCCGTAACAGTCGTAACGGCCTATTATGCACCGTTACATAATGGTTCTGAATTGTTTCTTTCGAAAAAATACACAAAAAAAGCTGAAAATGGTGGAAGAAGGATAGAGAGAAGAGGAAAGATAAAGAGAGAAGATGGAGGAGCAAGAGATAGAGAGAGAAGAGGGAAGATGAAGAACATGTTATTGATTTGTTGAAACTGTAAGACCTATACTATTCTATTCAGCTGCTATCATTCAACCATTTTGTTTGTGTGTGTCTATCTATATATTATTTGATAATAATAATAATAATAATAATAATAATAATAATAATAATAATAATAAATGTGGTCATTATCTATTTGGCTTGGTTAAAATATGTATATATATATATTTACGCTCTTATTTATTCTTTTACTTTTGTCATTGTTTATTTTATATATAATAGTTAGTGATGAATTTTTTGTATAATATAAAGTCATTAATTATTAAAATAAAATGTAAAAAACTCAGTTTATAGTGATTTTAAAATATAAAATATATTGGATCATATTTAAAAATTTACAAAAATTGATAAATATGATCATGGAAAAAAAATATGCGTATCGGTAAGTTTTTTAAATTGTGCTAAAAATAAAAAAATTCACGGTTCTGGTTACCGCAATCGTTACACTACGGCCTTTACACCCCGCAATCACAACCGCGCCACCGCCGCCGTTACGGCGACTGCAACCGCTTTTCAGCTTCAATAATTGATGCTAACCAATTGCAAAATTATGATTTGCTGAGTTATTCTATTGATCTCATGTTCTGTAATTGTTTCACCTGAGCCAGACGAGGAACCTGCTACGCATTGCCATTTTTAATATTAGTTACATCAGAGGCCTTTTTCCTGAGAAGTATTTCAACGATAAGTCTGTTCCTGCCTTAGGTGAGCTTGTTGTCATTAGACCTGCTTCTAATTTTCCTTTAAATTCAAATTCTCGTAGATAACTGTATTTGTATGATCACAAATCATGTTCAGAAATGAAGATAAAGAAGCTTATGCCGATGGATGCAGAGTCACGGAGACTGATTGACTGGATGGAGAAAGGAATGTTGATTTTATTGACCCAATAAACTTGTCCCACTCAATGTTCTTACACTTTTCTTAATCTGTTTGTATTTCTTAATTTTTGTAGGTGTTTATGATGCACTGCAGAAGAAATATCTGAGGACACTCTTGTTCTGTGTTTGTGAGGCAGCAGAAGGTCCAATGATTGAGGAATATGCATGTGAGATTCTGAGAATAAACTATACCTTGGATATCACTGACTTGATGTGTAATCTTGGATCATGGTGTTGAAGTGGTGTAGTGTCTGTGGTTGATCATGACACGGTGTAGATTGTTTTCCAAACATCCAACAAAATGGTTCACTTACATTTCTGCTTTGAAACTTGAGAAAAAATCATTTATGTTTATTGCTTCTACAGTCTAAGCAATAACCAACTATAATATGGCATAAGTTGGTATGACAACGATTGATTTCCAGAATAACCACAACTATTAATGATTACTCTCCTTGGCAATGCCTGTCTAAATCTATTATTTGTGGTTGATTGTACTTAGAGAATTCCTTTGGGGAATTATTATGATATTAAATGGATTTGTGTTTTTTCATGCAGTTTCTTTCAGTTACTCGAATTCTAATAGCCAAGAGGTTTCAATGAATATCAATCGCACTGGAAACAAGAAGCAGGGTGGAACATTCAAGTGTAACTCCATGGTAGAAGTTACGCCCAATCAGATGAGGTACTTGATCCAAATAACCCAGTTTATTGTTGGTTGAGTTCTGAATTTTCAAGTATATCTGCTGTTTGTGATGCAAATTTACGATTTAGGAGTTCTGCTTGCAAAATGGTCCGTACACTGATTCAATTGATGAGAACTCTGGATAGAATGCCAGAAGAGGTAATATTTCCAGTGACTGAGTTGAGAGATACCACTTGGATGGCATCATGTATGCATTTTCCACTTTGATAAATAAAGTCCTTCACACAATTTAAAAGCTTTGGTTTTGACTGTAAGATTTTTATTTGATTTGTGTTTCAGCGCACTATTGTGATGAAACTCCTCTACTATGATGATGTCACGGTATGCCTTTCACTTAATTAGATTTTTGTGTACTTCATCTTTCAGTTCATTGGATATCCTTGATCAAGGTATAGAAAACCCAAAATTTGATACTGTTCCCATGAAAAGGCTGAGGAAATAATTAATGCAACTCATAAGCACTAGTATCTGCATATGATCTCCATAAATTTGCATCTTTTGTGGTTTGTTCTATTAGTCGTCTAATAATATTATCTAATTGTAAATTATCTCCATGCTGCTAGAATTGTGTTCTTTTTAAACTGCAGCTTTGTTGGAATGAGAAATTCTGGTAAAGATAAGGGCATTTGAATCTTACAGATGTTGGGTGTTTTGGCTTGTCACTATCCCAATAAAGTATAGTCACTCACACATTGATCTTGCAGCCTGTGGATTACGAGCCTCCATTCTTCAGAAGCTGCTCAGAACAAGAAGCTCATAATCCATGGACAAAAAATCCTCTGAAAATGGAGGTTGGGAATGTCAACAGCAAGCATTTTGTATTAGCTCTCAAGGTAAGGATAGAATATTGCAGGAACACTTGGTCCCTTGTTCAAAAATTTTAAGTTAACGTTTGTAACTGGGAATTTGTGCAGGTTAAGAGTGTGCTCGATCCTTGTGAGGATGAAAATGTTGACATTCAAGATGATGATGTGAGCTTGGGGGCTGATTCTGTACAAAGGGAGTGTTCTGAATCTGACAGTGAGGTGACGAGTTAACGTTACATTTGTTTTTGGTTCTCAATGAGCTAAAATACTTGTTATAAACTTCAATTACCATACAGCAGAAATGCTTAATAAACAATTGTCAAAATTTGTAACTCATTTCAGGTTGGCCTTTCGGAAGATGACCAATACATAGCTGCACCGATAGGTAATTATGTGCTTTTCTGTTTGGCTGTTCAGCTTGTTTACACGTTACTTGTTTTCAGTAGTTTTTCAAGTTTGAACTGTGAATAACAAATAGTTTTTTTGACAGATAATCAACGGGCTAATGAAAATGGTGGGATGGTTGATGAAGGTAATTTCTGTTAGAAATATTATAGTTCTGTATGAGAAAAAATTCAGGGCATATCATAATCTATAATATAATATCCAATGTGCAGATGATACTCAAGATCCAGCAGAAGATGAACAACAATTAGATCGGGTAAAGGACTGGATCAGCTGTTATCACCTTGACACTATTGAACTCACCAATGTTCTCTCTAATTTCCCCGACATCTCTTTGGTAAAGACCTTTGCTTTTACCTGGTTAAGTGGTGTTAAAGATCAATGTTGGTTCAACTGACTATATTCAATTTATTTCGAATTTGACAGTTTCTTAATTTTGTAATGTTATGATATTGGTATGCAATTTTATGGTTGCAGGTTTTGATTGAAGGTAAATGAGGATCTGACACATGTTGAAACTTGTAAAAGAAGTCATCCAATCCTGCACGGTTGCACATTCTAAGCTGTAGAATAATTTGAAATTTTTATTTTTTTAACTGGTTTTCAGAAATTATGGACAAGCTAGTTAAGGAAGGTATTCTATCTAAGGGCGGAACAGACAGTTACACCATTAACAAGCAAAAGGTAGTTCATTTATTTTCATTCAGTTTGAATTTTGTCTTTGTGTTATTGTAGTCTCAAGTGTTTTTTTTTTTTTTTGGGTAACAAAACCACACTTGTAGAGATTCGACTATGATTTCAATCCTATAAAGGAAGAAATGGATGGCCAAGTTGTCCCAGGCAAGAAAGCACAGCATGATATTGGTGAAGATCACTTGTACATGAAGGTAAGTGTAATAATTTTTTTTCTTTTTAATGGAATCAGTTTTAGGTCTCTAAGCTGACTTATTTGTTTAAGCAGTTTATCTCCTGACAAAAAATGTCACACTGATTACATTCCACATTTTCTCCCTCTCCTATTTTTTGGTTTTTATTTACGTTTTAAGTTCTTATTTGCTGGGAATCTTAGAGCTTCCTGGGCCCTTTAAGTCCCCTCATTGTTCTTAACCATTTGCACTATGTAGAGAAACCATGACCAAGAATTTAGAGATACCTGCTTATCAGTGAACCTACTAATCTTATAGTTTATTTTCTAAAAATTTTGCAATTAGCTTCAGTATCAAAAAATAATAGCAGTGGCATAAAGAATGAGATATAGGAAGTAAGTTCATCAGATGTTATCATCCAAGTTTCTTTTGGGTGATCAAAAACAGAGTCCACTACACCCTACCAATGGATAGATACAGATGTGATGTGAACTTCCTGCATTGTGTAACTATTATTAATGCTCTAATTGCAGGCTTTGTATCATGCTCTTCCGATGAGCTACGTTACTGTTGCAAAGCTTCAGAACAAGCTTGATGGAGAAATCAACCAGACTACTGTGCGCAAGCTAATTGATAAAATGATCCGTGATGGGTTTCTTGATGCCAAAGGCAGCAGGAGGCTAGGTGCGTGTATTTTCGTGTCAATCTTAGGCATATTTTGGTAAAATTGCTGTTATAAACTTTTTCCATTTATTGTCACAGGCAAGCGTGTGATCCACTCTGATCTAACTGAGAAAAAGCTAATGGAAATCAAGAAAACTATGGATATTGATGCCATGGTGATTATTAAAACTTCCTTGGTTGCATGCATCTGGAAATACTAGTGTTGACCTATTGGAACTCTATTAAATTAAACAGGATGTGGATATTAATGAGCACAAGTCCAGCCGTGTTGAGTTTCAGAAAATGGGTAAGTGATCAGAATACTTATATACTAATGCTTTATTGTCTTGTAGTTTAGTTTCCCTATTTTGCAACAAACAGTTGAAATAAAGTTAGCTTTTCTACAATCCAGGAAGCATCAACAGGGATATGTCCACCTGTGGTGCTTTCCACTCCATTGGATCAGACCTCACACGGACAAGAGGCAGGTCCGAAGCACATCAAAATGGCTCTATAAGAAGTGAGCAGACTGTTTCAAGGGCAAGGGATCATGGAAACACCCCAACAAGCCAGGCTGAGGTTAGCCTGTCTGGTCATGAATTGCTTGCTCTGTTTTTTTTGGCAGAAATATTTTCTTACATAAAACATTTTTTTATAGCAAACGTTTTCTTAGATTTGGCTATGACCTTAAAACTTAGTGATATGTTGGTGATGGTGGTGTAGTAGCGGCTCAAGGTTCTTTGAGATGTTAGGCTAAACATTAAAACGAGACATTATCTTATTAGATCTTTAAAAAATTGGGCCTTTAGCAACAACTGTTTAAAATAATTTTGGGGCTTAGGTAACAAGCTAAGTGGCTTAATGGTCGAGCTACCTTTGGTTGGCGTGGGTGGTGGTAACGGTGGTTTTGGAAAATGTTTTTCACCTTTCAAAAGTAAAAAATATTTTATGTCTAAATAATTGTGTTTTTAGCTGACTTTGAAAACGTTTTTTGTCATACCAATTGCCAAAAAAAGTACAGAAAACGTACAATCAATTCATGTTACTCAAAAGTTTGACTGAAGTGTGATGGGTAATGTGTTGTGATTTTTGTGCAGCCAGTGGCTTCCAGAGAGAGTTTTGTACCAGGGAATGAGAATGCCAGAGCAAATGGAAATGCCGATCACTTTGATGGGGTTGACACAGGTATCTGCAGTATGTCCACCCAGGACAAGCGGTCCAGGAAAGCAAGCACGGTATGACTCTTCAGAATAATAAAGAGTCATAAGACTTTCTAAAATTGTTCTGTTCATGATTTTCTTCCCTTTTACAGGTTAAGGAGCCTATCCTTCAGTACATGAAGCGCCAGAAATCTCAAGCTCTCTGAAATGCTTTGGGGTATGGTATGCTATGGTGGTGACCATTCCCTAATCATTTTTTGAATTCTGTTTCCACTAGTAGTTGAATATGCAGAAACATTTTCTACATTCTTCCCTTTCTGGTTCTATACCTCTCTCTCTCTCTCTTTTTTTTTTTTTGGTTATTAATTAGAGAAAATGTTAGAATCATGACAAATGAAAAAGGATCATCAAATTTTCACATTTTATAGGGAGACATGAATAATAATGAAAAAATTAATAGAGGTTGAGGTGCGGAAAGGCCTGGCATGGTTTGGAGAATGAATAATTTTAGAGATATTAAAAAACATAGCAACAAATATACGAACTCAACACATTAATTATGCTGTGTTTGGTTAGGAGATTTAGAAAGAAAAAGAAAAAAAATGTGTGAAATTAAGTGAAATGTAAGTATATTTATTCATATTTTACTTATTTTTTTTCTTTTTCTTTTTCTTTTTAAATTTCTTCTCAAATCTTTTAATCAAATACATCGTCAATGTTTTAAGCATTTGTGTTGTAGAAGAGATTTTTGGTGAAAAGCCCCTCCCATTGGACCTATTTTGTGTGAAGCCCACGGAATTAAACAATGACTCCAAAAGCCCCTCAATTAAAAAATTGTCATGAATTGACTGAAATGTCCTTCCATATAAGTGGGGAAATATGAAACAATTAACAGTAAAAATTTACTATCAATCAAAGTAAAATTTTACTGTCACTATCGAAGTAAAATTTTACTATCACTATCAAAGTAAAATTTTACTGTCACCAAAAGTCCAAAAGTCAATTCGTGTTGATAAAATTTTATTGTGGTTTAGTGTAACATTGTACTATATTTTAGAGTTAATTTTTACTATTAGGTTTGTTAAAGATTGATAACTCGTACAGTGTGTCACTAACACAACTTGAGACATGAATATAAAAGTAAAATTTTACTCTGCATAAAAGTAAAATTTTACTCTGAAATAAGAATAAAATATTACATTCTGAATCTAAGAGTAAAATGTTACACCCTGAATTTAAAAGTAAAATGTTACACTCTGAAATTAAAAGTAAAATTTTACTCTGAAAAACGAGTAAAATGTTAGACTCTGAATCTAAAAGTAAAATGTTACTCTGCACAAAAGTAAAAAAGTTGAGGCAATGTTTGTGACGGCTGAAGTGTTTGGCAATGATCACCTCTTGACAGTAAAATTTTATTGTCATTCTAACACCAGAGTAAAATTTTACTCTAATTCTCTCAAACAAAAAACAGAGCAATAGAACCAGAGTAAAATTCTACTCTCATTATCTGAAACAAAAAACAGAGCAATACAACCAGAGTAAAATTTTACTCTCATTATCTAAAACAAAAAACAGAGCAATAGAACCAGAGTAGTTCTGTCAAATGAAATTAGATAAAAAACAACAAAAATAAATCCAAAAAAAAAAAAAAAACAAACAAAAACAAAACAAATTAATCAACAAATCAACATATCTAATTGAGAAGAAAAACTTCTAAAACTCGATCAACAATCACAAATCTCAATAAAACTCTCGTTTAATTGAGAGTGTTGATCGTTGGCGGCGAGATCGTCTATTGTTGACCAAGTGAGAGATTTTTGGTTGCGAGATCTTTAGATTTGGAGATCGTCTTCATCGATTTCGTTCTTGATTTCGTTCTTGCGAGATCTTCAGCTCAGATTTCAAATATTTCAAATGTATGATACGTATATATAGAAGGGCAATATTGTAATAAAAAAAATAGAAATTATAAATTGTCCTTATTAAGGTAGGCATTTCCTACTCGGGCTTTTTGAAAGAAAATTGATTGGGTTATCCTTTACCCTAATAAAAAGGTCCAAAAGGGGGGTTTCACCAAAAATCCCTTCAATTATTTACTACTAGTATTCCGTGTTATGTACGGGTTGTATTTATAATTATTTGTATATATATAAATTATGATTTTTAATTTTTTTTTTACACACAGAAAAATGAATATAATAAATGTAACATATTTTTAATCAATTATTTTTTGTTTGCTTTTATTCAAAATTTAAAAATAATGCACTTGCAAAATTTATAATTAAATTAAGTAAAAATTTATTTCTAACAACATTTTTTTGCTTCTATATAAATACTTAAAAAAAAATAAATTTGAAAAGGATAGTCAATATAAATATTATACATTAAGTAAAAAAATATGGTTAGCAATTATGTTTATATAAATCAGGTTTAAAGTATTTTATTTAGCAAGTATCAAATAGAATTTTCTTAGCAAAAAGAAAAGTTATAAAATTTTGTTGTAAATTTTCAAATGTCTATTGTTAAATATTCTATTATACTTGCTTGTTTATTGACTTGCTTGCTTTAGGAGTTTTATTTATTTTTCTTTTTTTTTTACTTAATTTTCGCATGATACTTCTTTTATAGTGCATCTTCGAGTGTATTAGTAAAAATAGCGTACACTTAAAATGTAAAAAATTACAATATATAGAGAAAAAAAAGTAAGTAATTGTTCAAAACTAAAATTACTTTAAGAAAAAATAAAAAATAAAAACAAAAATGAAATTGTTTGAAATAGAAAATGATTTATTTATTTATTAATTAATTTTTTAAAATAAAATTTTATATAAAAAAAAGAAAATTATATAAAAAAGTACAGAAACTAAACATAAAATATAATACAAAAAATAAATAAATTATAGGATTTTTAAAAAGTGTATAAACAAATTTTATAAAATCTTGTCTATTCATATACTTTTGTGTATATTTTTTTGTACTTTTAATCCTGAGAATGACATTGAAATAGTTTGCACTTTTTGCATTAGGTCTATCTAATAGTTTTAGCAAACACAGATGTAATAAATTTTATAACACAAAACACAAACAATTGTGAGAGAAAGTATCAAAAAAAATAAAATGAAAGCAACGTTCAATGATGATGTATAAACACACAGGACGTTTTAATTAGAGGTATAACCAGATAAATCGCTATAGAAGAGGAAGATAACTTTTATTTTTCATCACAACAATTATGTAACTCAATATATAATTTTAATGTCTCTCACTTTTCACACGTTAAATTCTTTATCAATATTAGAATGAATGCATGAATAAAAAAAGGAACATTTGAGAAGACAGAGATATGTTTTGAGACATTTCAATTGTTAAATTTTATTAATTAATAGTTATTAGGTTTCAATAGTCGGGCTTTTGGTTTCACTTATATTCAGTCGATAATTTGAGAGTGGATATGTGTCAAACTTTTACACAAATAGTTGTCACATTTTTTGAGCATTATTAATGAAATGCACAGTGTATTTTTTTTTTTTTTGCAATTACAACCTGTTATTTTTTAATAAGAATTTATATTTGTTTTATATATTTTTTTAATATACAAATTATTTTTTGCAATGAAATTTTCTCTTTTTTTTTTTTCAGGACAATTGTAACTTGTTATTTTTTTTAATAAGAATTTATACCTGTTTTAGATTTTTTTTAATATATAAATTATTTTTTTTAGATTTTAATTGAATGTACAGTGTAATTTTTTTTCCCCACAATTACAACCTATTATTTTTTAATAAGAATTTATATTTGTTTTAGATTTTTTTTAATATAAAGATTATTTTTTACTGTGTATTTTTTTTTGGCAATCGTAACATGTTATTTTTAATAAGAATTTATACTTATTTTAAATATTTTTTTAATGTACAAATTATTTTTTTAAATTTTTTTTATAAAATCTCCATCATTAATCATAGTGTATGAGAGAAATCAAAAAGACTTATGGGTAGGAAAAAGTCAATAAATACTGAGATTTTTTTTTAAATCAAAAAATTAAAAAATTAAGATTAGTATATTGAACCTCCCATAAGATTTGTGAGTTAGAAATCTTATTTTTCTTATATAATATATAGATTGGTTGTTTCTTTTTATACTTTACGTTTGAATCTTGAATTTGTAAATAAAATATAAGTTATTTTTTCTCCACTTTTAAACTTGATTGGAATACTCAATGAGTTTAAAATTATTTTCAAGCTCGACTTATATACTTTTTGAGTTCATTTTAAATGAGCTTTAATCGAGTTGATCACGAGTAATTTGATTTTTGTACAGTATATAAAATTGAGTCGAGTTGTAGATTGTGTTTCACTTCAAAACTAAACAAGTTTTAAATGTGTTAAAGTTTCAACTTATTTACATAATAAATCAATTTCAAATGAATTTTTAACAAGATGACAATGACTCCACATCGAATAACTTGTTTGATTTTATAACCTTACGTGTTAGTGAACTCAAAGTCAGCCAAGGAACTTGGTTGTAAGATAAAATTCTTTACACTAAAGTCTGATTTTAATGAGTGCAAGTTGACATAGGATGAGCAGCACATGGTTCTTTCACATGCATTAGAGGATAGCTTGATTGAGGGGGAAAAAATCTATCACCGATAGGGGGGTTATTTCTTGTGAAAATGGATTTGTTACATAGTGACAACACATTACTACATTTTCTCAAGTTTGACAGCGGAACAACTTGGAGGGAAGGCAAGTCTAGAAGAGGGTTGACTTGATTATTAAACTAAAAAACAAAGTCTGAGCATTCATTTTTCATTCTAGATAGCCGTCGCTAAATTAAATACGCAACGGCACATAATCTTTTAAAATCATACATGATAACAAAAAACTCTTTTTTAAATCATAATTGTGACAAGTAGAATAATTAGATAGTGACAATTAAAGTTAACAAGAAAACTAAGTACATTTTTTAATTTGTTTAACTTTGTTAAAAAACATAGTACAATATAATAAACCAATTAATTTTATTGTTCAATTGTCAAGAGGTTAAAATGTTCATCAAACTTTGTCATTTTACTAGTTTCTCTCTCATTTTAGTTCTGCAATTGACAAACTTACAATAATTTTTATATCGATGATGATGCGGTTTGCCAAATACCAAATTTTGGTTGGGTATAAGTATCATTTTTATTTTAAAACTTCCATAATTAGTTTGCGCAACTGGTTAAAAGAAAGAGTAGTGGTTAGAGTAGCAACAAAAATAGAAAACGGCACTGCTACGTAGCTCGAATATCACGGCTCGAATGGCTCAAAAATAATCTCTTACCGGTAAGAGATTATTTTCATAGGTAAAAAAATAATCTCTTACCGGTAAGAGATTATTTTCGAGCCATTCGTGCCACACTTTTTCGAGCTACGAGGAATTTCCCAATAGAAAAAAAGATTCTCTATTTTAGATAATATAGTTTGTGTGGTAAATTATATTGACTTTCTCTTAAATTAGAAAAAATATAATAAGTTGCACAAGTTTGGCATAATTATATTAGCCTCCTTTAAAATTTAAATTTATATAACATTTGGTCCTTTTTTCATTAAAAATTTATTAGTTATATGAATGAAAAGATTATGTTGTCATATTTTTTACATTGAAATATTTATTTTACCTTGTGTATCTTTGTGTCTTCATATTATTTGCATTAATTTTGAAAATTTTAACCTTACTAAAAAAGAAATCAGCAAAATTTTATTAAAAATCTTGTGCGCTTCAGTATAAGAAATTGAAAGCGATTCTACTTAATAAAATGAAAATGACAACATTTGTGAAGCACTTTCTTTATGCCCCATTTCTGTGTTCTACTTTTCCTGTTCCCCTCAAATTTTTCTCCTTTTTTCTATAGTGGAGAATCAAATAAACTATTATGCTCCATTTGTTCACTCAAAAAACAAAGAGAGAATATACAAAATACTCTCAATCTATGCAGTGCCAACTGCAAGATTCCACGTTCTCTCACTTTTTTTTAAAACCATAATTTCCATAGTACCTCCTCCCAAGAAAGGCATGAAAACTTAAATTTTTTTTTTTAAATATATTTTTTCAAAAACAATATGTAGGTGGAGAATATGAGAAAATGAAGTCAAATTAAGCAACAGTAATAATGGAACCTGAACATTACATTTGGTAAGAGAACATTTTATTCATCGGATCATTTTTTATCTCAAACTAGAACTTTAATTGATCATATGTATAATGGTCCTAAACTTACAGAGTCCACCACTGCAGGCTCAAACATCTCTTGTGTAACCCCACAATCTATTTTCTTTTCACATTCATCTCTTATATGGAAATCTAGAGCTAGAATGCAAATGAGTATACCCCATCCTATCCTACTTAGGGCATGTGATCATGGGTTGACAATTCTCAAACCGCATTAGCTGTGAAAACCCAACTAATGGCTTCAAACGGACTGGGCTCTAGATCACCTGTCTCCTAGCCTACTGATTTTGGGCTGAAACTGAAAAACAAAGAAAATAATATTTATCACCGTTATATTATTTTTGATTTGTATTCATACAATAAGCATTATGTATATGTGGAAGACTGTCACATTTAAAAAAAATAAAAAAATCAAGACTCACCATACCTCATGAAAAACTACATAAAAGATAAATAATTCATGTAAAATATTGTATTGATATATACAGATGCCCTTGCTAAAATATTAATAATGATGATAACCTAGGGAATAACTCCACTCCCACCATTGAGATGCCTTTTTGCAAAAACATTTAGTTTTTTATTTTATTATATTATGTTTTTATTTTATCTTTCCTTTTTTTGTTTACTGGGTTCCAGATGGGGCATAAAGATCCCCCAAACACCTACATCCTCCACTTGCATATTGCATTCCTTCCCCTCCTTTTAATCCAATCTTTTTCATCTTTTTTCTTAGTCAATTCATCTCCTACTCTGTCACACACTTTTTGACCAACAAATAAAAAGGCAAAGCACCAAAAAACAGAAAAGAAAAGTAGATGAATATAGTGATGATAATAAATGACCTAGGATCCCTTCTGTTGCCTATATTATACCTTTCCCATTCACTTGTCCCACAACAACTGAAACTAGCCTCGCTGAAATGAGAGAGAGGGGTTAATATAAACTGTTGTGTTTTGAATTTTGAACTTCTACTTTATTTTACATTGAAGAATGATACCTTCCCTTTACCCTAAAGTTAAGCCACATCTTGGCTCTAGAAAATGTGGTTGGTTATTCATCCCATCCCATTACCTAATTTTGTGTTTAGTTGTTGAAAATGTTTTGTTTTGAAAACTATTTCGTGAGAAAAATGAATTAAACCAAAAAATTTAACAAATTAAAGATTTGAGAGAAATTTTCTTGTTATATTCCATATTTTGTATCCCATTCATTATTAAAAAGATCTTATCCTGAACAAATTACTAAGAATGTGTCATATAATGATCATGAGTTCATCACCCCCATCTCATGTGATGATTCCAAATCTAACCCACACTTCCAAAATTGTTTTTTTTGGGGTTTTTTAAAGGTCTAAAAAATGAGGAGTCCAAATTTAAAAACAAAAAGCATAATAAAATAAAGTAGGAAAAAAGACATCAAAGGAACAAAATGAAACAGAAATATTTGAAATAAAGGAAATTACTCTTTAAATTAGGGAAATTGCAAGGCAGCTAAAAAGCTCTATTGTACCCCCCCCAAAAAAAAAAAAAAAAAAAAAAAAAAAGAAAAAGAAAAAGAAAAAACCCTCTGAGAACTTTCTAAATTACCTCTTCCTCTATACAGACAAAGCGACCACCATAAAATTACTGAATTGGACATTCCACCAAAAATGGCCGCAAAACTTTCCTCTTTCTCTCTCCTCATTTTTTTTCTAAGACTCAAGTGCCGTTACCGTCACAGTCACAGTCCTCGTTACAGTTAACTCTCAGCCATGGCATCAGCATTATTGCCATTCCCACCGTTAACATTTCCATTTCCGTTACCGTTACCGTCATGCTCTCCATCTTCGTCGACCCACCTCTCTATGGGTGCGCACTCCGCCTTATGGCGCATCTTCCAATCGAGCGCCTGACACGCTCGAGAGCAATAATTCACTGCTCCGCAGACCGAGCACCGGCGAAACTCGTGCCTCCTCGTCTCGGGTCGCCCACACCCGACGTGAGAACACATTCGGAGCCCCGGACCCGGAACCCCGCCCCGAATCTCGAACCAGTCCGTCATGAACCGACTCGCCGGATGAGGCTCCGGCGCCGGCACGTTGCAGCCGAAATCGCTGAGCAACGGACAGCCACCGCTCGAGCCGCCGTGGGCGTGGCCGTGGCGGAGGTGAGGAAGCGGGTTCCACGTCAGCCACGAGCCGGATGTTATGGCGGAGGCCGGCATGGAGAGCACGGCGGCTAGCTCGCGAGCGTTGGCTTGGACGAGGAATCGGCGGCCCTCGACGATGTTCTGGCGCACGCCGTAGCCGTCTTGGAGGCAGTGACCGAGCTCGCGCAACCCGTCGATGTGGCCGAGAAAGGCGGCGCGTGCGCACAGAGCAACTCCGGCGCGGAGGTCCTTGTCGTTCTTAGAACCACCACTGCCGTTGAACTGAATCACCGCCAGTGAGTACAGTGCCGGCGCGTGAGAGTTAATCGCCGCCTTCGCCATTAACGAAGCTCCGGTGCCTCGGTTTTGCAAACAGTAGAATCGAATCTGTAGACAAACATAATTATGAGTTCCCCAATTAATTCATTCATGAAAATGACAACTAGAATGTTGAATGTTGGAATGGTTGATTTGTATTAAAAAATAAATAATATATATATATGTACTGACCATGCCGAGAGTGTAGCAGGCTTCAACGTTTCCTGATTCGGCACACTGTTTCAGGAATCGGTGAGCGGACTCGGACCAGTTCTTAGCTTTAACGGCGAGCATTTTTGTAGAAGCTTTGAATAGTACCATGGAATGGAGTCCTAAAGCGTTTAATCTCTTGCATCTGTTTTTTTTTTTTTTCATACAATCCACAACAACCAAAATCAAAATTCAATTTTCAATCCAAATGTTACAGAAAACGAAAAAGTCGTTTTTTTTTTTGGAATGAAAATTCTTTCTGATTCAAATTGGGGAGAAAATAAGGAAAAGCAAATTGCTAATATGATGGGAGAGTTTGACATACGTAATGAGAACGTTGATGAAATCTGCAGGAGAATCGGCGGAGGAGCTAAGTTTGGAGAGAATAAAAACGACGAGATCATCAGGCAACTCGTCGAACAAATCACAGTCTCTGGCAATCTCCGGCGAATTCTTCCAACGTTTCCGGCTAATTCTCCGTGGTTCATCTCTTCTTCTCTTCACTGTTGTTCTTTCCCAACAACACATCTCCACTTTCGGATAACAAACCCCCCTCCTCGTTCTCATCCCTCTCTCTCTCTCTCTCTCTACATGTATCTATAGACAGACAGATTGAAGAAGAGAAAGCAAAGTGTGTGTGGGCTTATATAAGAGGCTCTGTTTGTTTGTATTGTTTCAAACAGAGAGAGCAACAACAACAGCAAAGACAGAGCCGAACCAACGTCATACAAAATTGCCCCAAGAGGTTCCACTTATTTACCAAACTAGTCCCTGACCACCCCAACTTGGTCAATTAGGCCGTCGACGGTAGCTTTCTGGGCTACTGTATAAATAATCTCTCTCTCTCTCTCTCTCTCTCTCTGTCTGTCTCTCCGTCTCTCTCTCCTCGAATCGAACACAGAAATTAGGGAAAGATACGTACATATATATACACAACCCAAACCTACTCTTCTCTTTCTTTTTATTTTGTCTCTCTAGAATTTGCTTGGGTTTGTTTTGTAAAGCAGTTAATTTTTTGTTGTAAAGGAAGGAACTAACCACGGTTAATTTGTTTTAAAAGGCAGTTAATGTTGTTGTAACTAAGAAACTAACCACGGTTAATATCGAGAACAAACTGAACAGACTTAACTAATTACTGCTAATTACCGCGCCTGGCTAATAACTCTGTTAGAAGTTTGTTTGACCCAACTGTTTCTGTTTCTGTCTCTTATTAGTTTATTATAATTGTATTGAGTTTTTTTAAATTTTAATTCACATACAATTTAACATTTTATTAAGTAACTTGTTAATTGTATGAATAAGAAAATAATAGTGTCATTATTTTTATGTTCAAATATATATTATAATTTTGTTTATTTGATGTATTTATACACTATTTGTATTAATTTTAATTATTCTAAAATTATTAGAAAAACAAGTAAGCGTTATTATGTTAAATTTATAGAATTTGTTGTAATTTTTTTTTTTAAAAAATCTCTAGAATGGTAATTGTAATTAAAGTTAAAAATGTACAAGAAATAAATTTATTTTTTGTTAATCAAATTATTGATCGAAAAGTGTAACAAAATTAAACTTCATGTATCATTTTTATCCACATGATCATTTATCTTTTAGTTTTTTTCTAATACATAAAAAAAAAATTTAGTTGAAAATATTGGGTCTTTGTATCACATCTTAAAATGATAAATACTAAGGGGTTGTTTGGGGTGTCTTAAATAAGTGTACTTTTTGTCTTTTTAGACTAAAAAGTTGAGGAAAAAAATATGGTTGTTTGGGTTAATTTTTTGACTTTTCATGAAAAAATGTGTATTAAAAAATTATATAAATTAGTGTGTAGGGAAAAATTAGGATTGAGAGTTGTGCAGCCGTAATTTTTGACTTTTGGTGAATAGTGATAACTTTTTAACTTTTTGAGTAACTTTTTAGCTTTTTGACAATGTCCCAAACATGCCTAAATAGTGTCTTTGAACATTGGTTAATATTCAAATTAAGTTAAAAAGTTATTTGAAAATATATAAAAATGTTAAAAGGCTTTTGCTAACAAGTATTCTTAAAATATAAGAAAAAGAGGAAAAAAATTTAAGAAAAACTGATTTGGAAACTTGACTTTTAGGCTAAAAAATTTAATTAAAAAAAAAACTAAAAAATACAAAAATACAAAAAAATGACAAATTAGAATTTTTTTATATAATTAAAAAATGATTTTCAAATATATTAATTTTTATCCCCTCATTAAAAAGTTAATTTTTTTTTTTTTTTAAGTCACTATAAAAAATTTAAATTTTAAACTATAAAAAAAAGAAAGAAGTTGAGTGGCACGCGCTATGAGTTGGCGTGAGGGAAAGGGGTACATCAAGAAACAAATTCAGGTGGCGAATTTTAGGCGCTCGTCGACGAACAAACTCCACGCAAGGTCAAACGGATGATTCAGCACTAACTGAGGTTCAGTTACTCTCTTTTGTTTGTTTTTACTTTGCCCCTTTGTTTTTTCTTCATTTTCTTTTCCTTTTTTACCCCTGCCTTTGTTTTTGTTTTTGTGTTTTCTTTGTTTTGTTAACCTCTGTTTGGGAAGAGGGTAGTGTTGGGTTGGATTTAGAGCTATTTTGATTACAAAAAAATAAAATAAATTTTTTAATTTAATAAGATAAAATATCACATCTAACTTATAATCATTATATTTTTTTCTTATAAAAAGTCAAAAAGTCAAAAAAGTCTTTTCAAACGAGACTTTTTAGCCTTGGGCTAAAATAGTCAAAAAGTCAAAAAGCCAACCCACTTCTCAAACGAATCCTTAGTTTCCATAACCTCCTCTCTACCGTCCAAAATAAAAAAGGGTAATGTTAGAGATACTAAATTTTCTATTAAATAAATGACTAAACATCTTATATGGGTGTGGAGTTATCCCACACCCATGTGAGACATTTAATCATTCATTTGGTAAAAAATTTAAAACATGATAGTATTTTTCAATTAGAAATTACCTAGTACATGCGTTTATTTGTTCGACAAATTATATATTATAATTTATTCACAATGTTTTTGTATCTACGGTTATATATTTATTTAGCTCAAAGTACTGGTTAGACACATTGTAAATATAAAATTTTAAAAAAATAAGATAATTATTTGTTCTAATTTTTTTTTTTTTTCCAAACAAAGAATTGCTAGTAGTATCAAACTCTTATTTTGCATCAATTATGCTAAGTATTTAAAAAAAAAAATTTGTTATAAATTTTACAAATTTTAACATAATTATATCAATAATTTTTAGTATAATTAAAGCAATCAGAAGTCATGTAGATGTGAAGACATAAGAATAAATAAGGTAAAATATATATTTTTGCGTAAAGAGATTATAACATTTTTTTTTACTTTCATTATATGACTAATAAATTATTAGTAAAAAATAAATTAAATTTTAAGTGAATTAAAGATTAAGAAAATACAATATAATTATGTTAAATTTAAAATATCCGTATTTTTTTTAAAAATATCAAATGAAATTAGTGCAATTTACCTTTTACTTTACTCAAAAAATTATTATATGAGATTAATCTAATTGTGAATTTTATCAACCAAAAAATCTGACCGACATATAAATGCTTTTAGTGTACTTATTATAATGGTAGGGTTATTTTTATTCTTCTTTTGTATGCAAATATTTTTTAATAATTAGAAATAAATGTATAATTACAGATAGAGAGTTAATTACCATTGGCAAAAATACAGACAAATACTGGAAAGATCTAGTGAAAGGGCTTGGATAAGTTTGGGAAATGACGTGCAGGATTTCAAAGGAGTGATGTCTAACTACTTGTGTCCATCTAGGTGAATTCTACAACGAATAATGCTTGGGACCCCCCTTTGGGGGTCACCCCCTCACCCCCTTTGTCACGTGGTGGGAGATGATTGGAGGAGCAGGAAAAAAAAAGAAAAAGAAAAAGAAAAAGTAATCAATGAGAGAGAGAGGGGGTTAAAGGGGGTGAGGGGAAAAGGGGGGATGAATCATTGTTGTTCTACAACCCTCCATAGTTGAGTTTTTTTATTTTTTATTTTATTATTATTACAGGATTAATATATATATATATATTTATATTAAGTGTGACTCACCAAATATACAAGTCTCATTGCATTGCAAGACAATTATATCCGATTCTGTTATAGATTTTGTTTTAGTTTTAGTTTTAATTTTAATTTTAATTTTAATTTTTTTTAAATACAAAAATTATATTATCTGAAGATTTTAGCCATATGATTTTTACATTAAAGATTTGACAATAAGAATATTTACAAAAGTGTTCAAAAGAAAATTTAAGGCTCTGTTTGGTGGAACTTTCAAAATATAATTCTACACTCACTTTTGAGTGTGGTGTTTATTTAGCGTTTTCAAAAATTAATTCCACACTAACTTTTGAAAACTCTTTGAAAGGTGGAAAAATTTGGGCTAACCGGTCATTCTCCCGGACGTTTAGCTGGTTGACCGGGGCAGTGCTATTTTTTATTTTTTTTTTAACAATTGGCACTTGATATTTTTTTTTATTTTAGATAAAAAAATTATGAGCTTTGAATAGAATTTTGAATTGTGTGTTTGGTTATAAGTTGTAAGTTTTTGTATCAAATATTACATGTCACATCAAAAATTCCCTACTCAATTCAAAACTCTTTCAAAACTCATTTATCAAACAAATTTTTCACACTCAATCTTTAACTTCTTTCTTTAGGGTTTTTCACAATCTGTGCCGTGTGGAAGGGGGAGGGGCTCCGGTCTCCGGCCACCCCTCTCGTCTCTCTCCCCCCCTTTTTTTCTTTCCTTCTTTATTGCTTAATAAACCTTGGGAGTTCTCTATTCCCAACCTCTCCCTCATTGTGAGGCGTCTCATCCCCCATGGTGGAAGCTTTGCTGGGTTGCTTCTCCTCCCACTGGTGCCGGATCTGCCTTGTTCTTCTTCTCCGTTGCTCGCCGTCGTTGTCTTCCCTTTCCCTCAACCAGATCTGCCTTGGATCTGTTTGCCTCCATTGTTCACAAATTAGATCTGGTTGCCTCTGGGTATGAGGTGTATTTTCTAGCTTTTTTGTTTTCTTGTTTGGGAGTGTTTGTATAATCTATCGATGCTTTTAGGTGGCTTACTCACTCTGTGGTTACAATTTGTGACCTATCTTAGACACGCTTTACAGTTGATTTTTTTCGACCACTGCTTTGCAGTATGAGCGCGAGCACTTGTTGTGCGTTTGAGATTCTCATAGTTTTTATACCTGTGTGCTTGTTTGTTCTGATTTTTCTTAGTTTGGTGTAAGCCTTTTTGTGGATGAATTCCTGTATAAGTGTCGTTTTTGGCTTCAGTAATGAAATTTCTCTCTGATAAAAAAAAAATAAATAAATAAAATTTCAAAACTCACAAATTCAAAATACAATTATATTCTCAAATCATTTTAGAAAACTCTATCCAACGTTTCTTAAGAAATTCGAAAGTTTAAATAGCATTTGGTATCATTTATACCTTTTGACAAAAAAAAAAAAAAAACTATATTGCAAAATATATATCTAGAAAACACTAATCAGTATATTTGGTTTGAGTTTTCTGAATTAAGTTTTTGAAAAATTGAGTTATTTATTTATTTTTTTGTTTTTAGTGAATATTTTTAAATTTTTAAGCATTTTTTAAAACTTTTTTAGATGCATTTTACTTAGATGTATCTAAAAAATAAAATATTTGTGAAAAAATATTTTAAAAAATTAATAAATACACAAAAATATGAAAAATATATTGAATTTTTGTATTTTTTTGTATTTTTTGTATTTAGTGAATTTTTTAAAGTTTTTTTTCACAAATATTATAATTTTTAAGTGTATTTCTGTTAGGTGTGTCTAAAAATTAAAAAAATTGTTTAAAATATTAAAAAAATATGGAAAACAAGAAAGTATAATTTTTTGAAAAGTGTTTTTAGAAAACCCAAACCAAGTAAAGTAAATATTTTTGAAACAAATAAAAACAAAAGTAAAAGAACATAAGTATATATATATATTTCTGATGCTGGGAATAGTTTTTTTTTTTTAAATTGGCAAAAAAAATAAAATAAAATATTACAAGATAAAAAGAAAAACAAACTATTAGAAGGAGTTGGTGGAGGACGCTCAAGAATCATGTGTTTACTCATAAGCCACTCTTAATTCTTAATTTTTATTCAAATTCACCATATTGAATTCCAATAAAACTTTTCAATAAAAATCACTCTCCAATTGGTCGGGCTTATATATATTAGGAGACATGACTTTGATGTTGTTTAGTTTTTTGTCATTGTACCACATCAGCTCAGGCAAAATAACAAAAAATTAAAATATTGTTAGTAAATCATAAAATTCTTCATCTATTAGTTTCAATAAAAAAATTTTAAATTAATTTTTTGTTAAATTTGCTAAAATACCTCAACAACTTTGTTGAGTTACTGTTCATTAGCTACATATTTTTTATTATATTTTCTGGAGCAAAATCGGGCCAAAATCTTTAAATCAGTCGTCCACCCAAATGTCCCGTGAGTATCTGTAGCAGAAGAAGAAAAATGCCCAAAATTAGCCTAACCGGTCAACGACAAATTATTTATTTATTTATTTATTTATTTTTTTAAGTATTGCTTGGGTGGCATCTCATTGATTTAATAAAAAAAATAAAGAATAACAAATACAATTAGAAATTAATATTTTAATAAGATTGAGTTAGAATAGAGAGTTTGATACAGTGAGTATTAAAAAAATGACTAGCTAAAATAACAAAAAGTAAATTTTAAATTATAATTTGACTCAAAATTTATTGAGACTAATGTGGATGCTCTAATATTTTTTCAATGTAGTTGACCACGTTTTAGTGAAAAAATAATTTTAGACATGGACATTTTGATTTGACAAAAAATACAAGAAAAAACAAATTAGTCTAATATATGTACTTTTGTTAAAATATAATAGTAATAATAATATTACGTGATTCAAATTCATGATAAGTGTGGTGGGTACTACACAATGAAAAATGTTAAGTATCATGAAAAATATTTTATAAAAATGGTTATGAAAGAATTTTTATCCTTATATTACACATTGTGTCTTATTGCATATGTAATTTAAGGATAAAAAATCTTTTATGATTATTTTCATAAAATATTTTTCTTGATACCTAATATTACTCCTACACTATAGGTTACATATTAATTTTTTTGGATGTGTTCTTGTAATTTTTGAGCTTTGATTCTCTATAATTTAAGAAAAGTGTAGGCCAATTAAGTTCATGCAATCGATTATGGATCTTACTTTAGTGTTATGAGACGTTCATTTTATAGTTTTCTCATTGAATTTATTTCACAAAGACTTGCTATTGGTGGGTGGATGGGTACCACACAATAAATTTAGGTCACACATTCATTTTTTTGAACATTTTTATGTAATTTAAAAATAAACACATTCCTATAATTTTTTAGGTTTAATCACTATAATTTATGAGAAGTTCAGTCCAATTAAACTCGTAAGATCCATTATAAGTTTTATTGTAGATTGTAGTGTCATGAGGCATCAATTTATAGGTTTTCATATGTAAATTATTTATAAAAAAAATTAAATTGACCAAATAATCATAATCACATAAGTTTATTAAATTTATTTATTTATTAAATAAATGACCATCCGGGTTCAACTTAATCCAATAGAATTTCTCTCCAATTTTAAGGAAGCCTCACCTTTTATCTTATTTTTCATTTTAAATTATAATATATATGCTTCTTTTTTATTTATTTATTATATTTTATAGTAATGTATAATTTTGATGGTGGGTTTACTTAACTCGGAGAAGGGATTCATTTTGGTTGTTTGGAAAGTAAGTTAAAAGTTAGTTTTTTCAATTTTTATTTTGTTTTTTTTTTTAAAAATAAGTAAAAAAATTTAAAAAATGATATGATCTAGAAGAAGTTAAAAGTTAAAAAGTAACATTTAATCTCTTTGTCCAAAGAGGCCAAAATGTCATCTTCCCATAGAGTCGAAGATGTACCCACTATTTATTATTTTTTTTCAATTTTTTATTTTAAAAAATGATATATAAACTCACTTTTAAAATTTATATTTTAGACCTAATGATGTGTAAAAGAGATAATTGATTAATGAATAAAGATGATATGAGAGAAAATTGCCTTAAATATTCTAATTAATTGTCATATCATTAAGTTTAAAAAGTGAATCGAACTTTTGAATAAAAATAATAATGTATTTTTTCTTAGAGAATTTACGTGTAAGTCCTAATAGGTTAATAGGTGAACTTATTGTTCAATGTATTTTTCATTAAATACTATTAAAAAAAGTTACTAATTGTTAATTTTCAGCAACATTTTACAAATTTTGTCACAAAAAATGTCACTAATTACAAGTTTTAGCGACAATTTAAAAAAGTCATCACAAAAAGCATCACTAATTTTTAGCTTTCAATGACAGTTTAAAAAATTTGTCACAACAAAAGTCACTAATGATAAGTTTTAGTGATAATTTATAAAAAAAATCGTGACAAAAAAGTCACTAATTATCAATTTTTAGTGACATAAAAAATCGCCACAAAAAAATATTTTTAATGACAGTTTTACTAAGATTTATTTTTAGTAAAATTTGATAAAAATTAAATCTAACTATTTAGACCTAATAGTAGTTTATTATTCTTTTCATTTCAATCTTCCTACATATATAAAGAAAAAGAAAGATAAATTACAAATACACTTTTTGAGATTTGCTTAAAATATAAATTGTTCTTTGTGATTTGAAAAATTATAAATACCCCCTTATTAGAATTTTTTATTTAACAAAATTATCTAAAAAAACAAAATTCATAATTACTCTCATATACAATAATAAAATTACCTAAATTATTAATTAAAACATATTTTTAATATCATTAAAAACTGTTAATTGACTTGATGATTTATTAATAAAAAGGGCGATTTGTTATGAAATTAGAAACCTCAAGGGGTGGAATGTAATTTTTAAAATCATGGAAGACGATTTGTATTTTAATCTGTAATTTATTTATTTATTTATTTTATTTTATTTTTGGGATGGCCTTTGGCCTCCGTCGGATGATTCCTCAATTATCTTTCGGAAAAGTCTAAACTTCTAGAAAGAATCAAATATAAAATATTTATGTATTTTGTGTTTAATTTGTTTTATATATATTTTGTATTTCGTTCTTTTTGTGCATATAGCACAATTGATTATCATTCTCTCTATTTCTGGTTACTTGTTATGCCACATTCATATCTCTCTACATGTATTGGATAAAATTTTATAAAATTTATTAGTAAATTCACTTCTAAAAAATCATGTCGATCTCTATCAATTTTGTATTTAGTTTTGTGACTAATTTACCTGTTCTTTAACTTTTATATATGGAAAATGTTAGAAATCTTAAATATTTGACCGATATTTTTACTAAATGTCTCACATAGGTATGGAATCCGCATGAGATTTACATGGTGTGGGTCCTACATCCATGTGAAGCATTTGATAAAGATGTTAATAAAACATTTAAGATTCTTAACATTACTCTTTATATATATATATATATATATTTGAAGGAAAACATTACATTTGAAAGCCAAAACCAAAAGTCATGATCAGCATTAAAGTTTTGGGAACTCTGGAAACTAATGAATATGCTTGCTTGCTTATTTATGGTTCAAATTACATTTGAAGGCACCATGTGGTGGAAAATAGTATTGTTTTATCTGCATTTCGCACCAACAAACATGACTTGTTTTAATTAGTAAAACCAACTACACAGTGGCTATCATAAAGGAAAATAATTCAACAAATTTAATGCTAAAGTTTTGGAATAATTTATAATAGAAACTCTTTTCTTTTCTTTTTCAGTATGAGAAAATATTAGTATATAATTTCATAAATAGTACTAGCTCTCACAACATTCTGTTTGAACATTCTGTTTATATAGCAAAACTCTAACAATATTTAATCCCAAATGCGCGAGAATAAGTAAGAAACATTCGAGTACTCTTATATTATAAATATGTCACAAAATTTATTTCATGTATGGGTAAGATTTATCATAATTAAAAAATAATAAGATCCATCATGCGATATGAAAAATCTCATAATAAAATATTATATATTACATTGTTCTACAAAAATCACAAAAAAAAAAAAAAGAAAAAAAAGAAGAAGAAGAACAAAACATTTGGTTAACAAACAAAAGTGTTTGTTAATATTATTAGACTGACATCACAACCACAAAAAAAGGGTCCGCAATAAAATCAGGGAAGCCAAAAGGATGTTAAAAAATTTAGGTGAAGAATTATTTTTAAACCTACAAAAACGAATAATAATCACTTTGCTTGGTTAGAATTTTTCAAAAAATTTTACTTTTTACTTTTCATATTTTTTTTGTTTTTATTGAATTTTCTTAATATTTTAAGTAATTTTTTAAAAATTTTTTTAGACATACCTAATATAAATAAACCTAAAAAGTAAAAAAATTGTGAAAAAAAACCTTTTAAAAATTCACTAAATACCAAAAATATAAAAAAAAGAAAAGAATTAAGTACATTTTTTGTATTTTTATTTATTTATTATTTTTTAAAAATATTTTTTCACAATTTTTTTACTTTTTAGATATATCTAAGTAAGTTGCATTTAAAAAAGTAAAAAAAAAATTTAAAATTTTAAAAATATTCACTAAAAACAAAAAAATATGAAAATAAAAAAACTTAATTTTAAAAAAATTTAATTCAAAAAACTCAAACCACTGAATATGATTAGAAATTTTAACTTCTGTACTGCGAGCCTCCATAAAAGCTTCATGAGCTACTCGTAGTTGTTAAGATCTTCTTGCTTTGAACGGGACCCTTGAAAAAGACGTGTTTGGTTACAGTCATTTTTTGTGCACAAAATTTGATTATAAAATAAATATAATATTTTTTTTTACATAAGATGGAATTATTGTTCTTATATGTGCATATGATAAAAATTGACGAGGACAATGTCTCATATCATTTGGGAAGGACTGTTACTTCCATCTTATAAGCATACTGACTCCCTTCACTTTATATGAGGCATTTTCTCCTGAGGAGGAACAAAACAGAGATGAGGGACGACAAGATCTGTCCCTCGACTCCAAAGCGGACAATGTTTGTAGGGGCGTGAAAGGACAGGTACACACTCGCACCAACGTATCGGGCTTTGTTTCTCCTCGGGAGAAAAGGCCTCATGCAAGGTAGAGGGAGCCAGTACGCTTATAAGGTGGAAGTGAGAGCCCCTCCCAGGTGACGTGTGATATTGTCCTCATCAGAAGTCAATCACAATTCTCTTATATGAAATGAAATAGGAGCCATACATTTTGGTAGGATCTATTAAGATTGTGTCCTGTAATCAAATTTTATATACTTAATTTTTTTATTGTTAATTATTTCGTGCGTGTCTATGTTGTGTCTATTGATATTGACTTTTAAAATAATTAAATTTTTATATTACATTTGAGTTATTGTGTGAATTTTTTCCGCTGTATTTTACGTGAATTTTTTTAATTTAGTGACGAGTATAAAAAAATAGCTATTACCCCTAATTATAACAATATTGGACTTTTTTTTGGGGGGGGGGGGGAGGGTGTTAGGGAAAAGATATAATTTTTCACCAGTAAATCAATTAATGAGAATAAAAATTAATGCGGAAAAATTAAATCAAAAGTAACACAAGAATTTTTACGTGGTTTCCTTAATGTGAGGTACGTCTACGGGATCGAAATCTGATTCCATTATCAACCAAAAAATTTTCAAACGATTACAAATGAGACACGAATGGTCTTACAAAACTACCCTTAGGTGAATTCCAAATAATCACAAATTAATAAGAGGAAATACCTCACCAAATAGATGAACAAAAAAAACTTTCAAAACAGAGTTATAAAAGACCCAAAATAATAATCCAAATTAACTTCTAAGCACCAGCCGAAAGCATACAAATAATGCTTCAAAGCAACCAAACCTTGAAATCAATGAAACTTCCAAACATCAGGATCAAAAACCACACCCACCGAATTGTGCTACTATTGTGGAACCACTCAAACCAATATATATAAATATATATTGTGAATCTAAGATTTTTTACCAAACCTTAATTGTTACTAAACTGAATTAGATCTTTACAAATTAGATATAATATATATAAAATATATTATATCTAAACCAAATCAAACTAGAATTGTTTTAACAAACCAATTGAGTCCTCACTCTAATAAGGAGGTATCCCGGGGGGACTGAAATGATATTTCCCGATGGATGATGACACGTGGTGGGTTGTGAGATAAGATGCTCACTCTGCCAAGATAACAAGGTGCAATTTGGGGATTTGGAAGCAGTGGTGAAGAAGAATGTGGTTGTGATACCTTCTCCATGCTGGGATAAAGCAGGACTGAATAATTTTCTCTTTGAAAAAAAAAAAAAGAAAAAAGAGAAAGAAAAAGAGAACAACTTTATCGAGTTAGCTCTACTGTGAATCACATTTTCCCCCCATTTTGTGCCAAAAAATTCTATTGCATATGCACAAACAAATATGTACATATATGTTCTTTCTGATATTTAAATTAGTAAAATTATGTGAGAGAATTAAAAACAATAAGAGAAAAAAAGTGAGTTTGTCTATAATTTCTAGTATCTTATCTTTTTATTACCTGACAAATATTGATTAATTCAAATTATGATTTTTTGATTTTCAAAGTTATATGCCCACTTTCAAATTAGGAAAGATTATAGACGAAATTCTAAAAAAATACTTGTACGTAGGACAAAAATTCAACCATTGCTCATTAGATATGTGCTTCACACATTAATTCTAAGACTTAATTTTTTTTTGTCTTACTTCCGATCAAATTTTTTTTTCTTCTATTACTTAAAATGAAAATTGTGGGTTGGAAGAAACTACAATTTGTAATGAATGTTCATAATGGTGGGAAGAGGATTGAAAAACAAGAAAATATTTGTGAACCATCAAGGCACAAGTTTAGGTGGTAGAGGTTTCTTCAAGGTTTTCTCTTTTTTTATGTGATAGTTTATTATTATTTTTTTCATTATATGGAGACTCGTATCTTCTCTGTTTGGAGATTCTTTTTAACATTTTTTGAATTTATTTTATACTCCGATTAGTTTATTAGACGACTTAGACTATGTTTGGAAAGAATGATTTTTAGACAAAAAAAAAATCACAAGTTATCTAATCATTCTTTTTATTTTATTTTTACACATTTTTCTTATAAAAGATCAAAAAATTCTCAAAAAAGTCACTATTATCAAATTATGCAATGTATTAAGTCTTGTATTAAAAAGAAAAAGTTAAGGTGGTAGCATTGTGGGCATGAATTTAGTGCGCTAAAAGAGGGGAAAACAGATGAACAAGTCCCCAACTATAAAAGGGGGTTAAATTAGTTTTCACTCATATCATTGCATGTGCTAGTTAGCTAGCAACTTTTATTGTGGAGTACATTTCAAGTGTAACTGAAAATCCACGTGTCCTCTTCTCATGTCTACGACTTTACACAAAGTGCTTATGTGTTGCATCCTCGTATTAATAACACCCTCCACGTATTCCTAAAGAAAACATCCTATTTGCTTGCTACACACGAAATTATTAAATAAAAAAAATTAAATTTATGTGAAAATTGCCTTAAATCACAAACAAAAATGCAATGAGTTTTAATTTTTAGACAATTTCTAATTCAACATGCGGCTTTCGACTCAAATTTGTCAATGTTAAACTGTACTCATATTTTTCATTTTATCTTATTTCCTCATATTTTCATTGTGCTACATACTTCGATGCAATCAAATATGCATAAAAAAAATGGAAGAGAATTTTTAACCTCTGATCAATTAGTATACATAGTGGTCATTTTATAAAATGCAAATTTATATTTTTAAAAAAAAGTTACCAATGGGTAAATAATAAAAAAAATCCAATTCATATACAAAAAAAATTATATAAAATTATATAATTCATTTATATTAATTCATTAGAAACCAAAATATTTATTTATAATTGTATCATTTTGCATGTGTTTTGTATTAAAATTTTATAAATTTAATCTCCATTTTACATTTAAGAAAAAACAAGTTAAAACATAGTAGTGATGGTGAGAATGACGAAGTCAAGCATGCTTTTTAATGGTTGTTGGTGAAGGTTGATTTTAATACTGTAAGGTTTGTTTCCAAGTGAAAAAATCCAAACGGTAGACCTAAATTTAGAAGGGGGGTTTGTTTGTTCGTCAGGAGAGAGAGAGAGAGAAAGGTGGGGGCTACCCTATACAATCGTAGCCTACCCCTCACAACACAACTTTTTTTGTTTGGAAAAATTATTTGATTTTGGTCATTAATTATAAATTTTTATGTCTTTTTATTTTTTATTTACCTAGTATAAAATCGTACGTCCCATTCTCTTCACTAATTACAATACTTTTGAGAGACTGTGCACCAACTAATAACTTTCCCTTTGTTTGGGTTGAGGAGGGGAAGGGGTGGAGGATTTAGGGGGACAGGTGGGTGGGTTGTTCCCTCGCCAGTGATACACGGCTCTTCTCTGAGAGTGACACGTGAAAGGATCACGATGCTCTGTCTGCCAGTCTCGGCTTTCGCATGCACAGCCACGCTTTGTAGCCGAAAAACGGAAAGTAGGAACGAAGCGTGGGTGAGGTGGGTGAGTTTAGTAAACTAGTTAATTAATTAGTTTAGTAATATGTAAATGTAATGCAATAATACTAGTGAGTAAACTTTGGAATTGTACCAGTCATCTTCTACTACAAGTCAACATGTGTGACGGCACTGTAAGTTAAAGTGCTTGTTGGCTTGCATGTGTCGGGTTGGATTAGATTGAATTAAAATTCGAGTTCATTTGTCTTGTACTGGTTTAAATTTTGCTTAACTTGACTTGATAATCAAATCTAACTTCAATTCTTAAGTCTAATTAAAAAAAAAAAAAAAATCACTTAATTTCGAGTCTACTCGTATATACTTAATAATGAGACTTAACTCTAAAAGCAGAATTGGAATGGGGTGATAGGATGTCATATTGCCCCTCAACTTTTTGTATAATTATATAGATTTTATATAAGAGTCTTTTATTTTCTTTATAATGACGTTCTTAATGTCAGTTGAGTTGGTTGTGATTAAGTAGGGTTTGTTTCTTTATAATGACGTTTTTAATGTCAGTTGAGTTGGTTGTGATTACATAAGGTTAATTTCTTTATAATGACGTTTGTAATATCAGTTGAGTTGGTTGTGATTAAGTAGGGTTGATTACACTGACTAAATAAGAAGAAAAAAATATTTGAAATTTGTATTGGTTAGATTTAGGACATATGAGAAGGAAATGAAGTAAAATATGTCTAGAGTTTGGTGCTTGTTTCTTTCAACCATTTGATCTCTTGGAAAAAACTAAAAACATATAAGTTATTCACTTGTTCACCAATTGAACACATGTTGGGTTATTGGCCAACTATTAGAATTTTCTTTTTATTGCTAGCCATCATTCTTGTTGACCATTTTATTGTCTACTCACTGTAGTTCTTTTTTCTTTTCAAATTTCAAAATATTTGTTGAAGTCGATATTGATATGACCATTAATTTTTTTTACCATCTGTCTTATAACTATTGATGATTTGTTTATATTTAGTTGAAATTGACTTGTAATTGTTGATTCTTTGTTAAATTTGATCTTTTTTAGATAATTTTGCTAAAATTGAATTATTATTAAGGGACTCTCTAGAAAAAGATGATAAGAAATTGTGTTGTAAATTATTTTGTGATAAAATTGATATATTAAAAAATGACTCATGTTCTAGCTGTTGATAGGAGTGGGCTGGGGAAAAGCATGAGAAGAAATCAGCTTAAAATTGTTGAAATAAAATCTTTAATTCCATCCCCATTAACACTGATGCAATGCTGATAAAAAATGGCCTCTTCAATGGACTAGAGTTTGCTTTAAAACAAAATTCAAGTACAATTGAAACTTTATAAAGATAGGTGCAAATCATATACTAAAATATCATATGAATTTTGTTAATGACAGTCTTAAAAATTATTTTTAATAATCATAAAATATCAAAATATTTATAATTTGAATACAGTATTTGTATATTTCAAAATATTTTTAATATCTTAATACACTTCTAAAATATTTCATACAATTTTTTTTTTAAACACATTTTTCAATACTAACAACAACTAGAAGAACTACTTTTAACATTTTTTCAAATGTCATTATTAATTATTGTTGGACAATACATATTGCAATTTGACAACCAAACTACAAACATGTGTCAATATCTCATCTCATTCTTTATTCCTTCATGTCGGGATATGGAAGCATTAATTTAACTTAGCTTATAACTTAAAAAAGATCATAGTTAAAAATATTTAAATACTAGTAATGGAATGCAATTTAAATGAGGCCAAACAAAGTCGAGGATGTTGCTTAACGTATTTCCCATCAGTTTGGGGGAGGGGAGCCTCCCTAATTCGATTTTGATACACTTATAATTGCGTGCTCACGTGACGATGCACCACTGGAGTATCATCCAAGTCAATTTTGCTTTTCATGACAATATACTTTTGCTTGGAGTCCCAGACTTTAAATTAAATTTATGTGGACTTAATGGGTATTTGAAAACAACTAAATAAATATATTTTTTAATTTTTTATAAAAAAAAATAAAATATAGGTTAAATTTGAAGTGATATGATAGAGAAATGATATGACTTAATACTAATCACTCCCTTAAATTTATTTTTGTTTGGAGTCCCTAATTCAATTTTGTTTTTCATGACGATTTTTACTTTTGTTTGGAGTCTCATATTTTTCCAGATGGGAGATTGGGTGGTAGATTAAAAATTTATGTAGTGTGAGATTTATATATAAAATAAATTTGAATTATAAGATGATAATTTTAAATAGTTAAGTTTGAATTCGTAATAAAGATTTTACATAATAATATTTCTTATTTCATTATTATGAAAATAATTTACAAATTTATCATTGCCTCTGTTTGGGAAGAGGCTTTTAGGGCTTTTTTGGCTAAAATAGTCACAAAAAACAAAATAGATTTTTTAACTCAATAAGACAAAACATCACATCCAACCCATAATCATTACATTCTTCATCTCACAAAAAAGTCAAAAAAACTAAAAAGATTATAAGATGATAATTTTAAATAGTTAAGTTTGAATTCGTAATAAAGATTTTACATAATAATATTTCTTATTTCATTATTATGAAAATAATTTACAAATTTATCATTGCCTCTGTTTGGGAAGAGGCTTTTAGGGCTTTTTTGGCTAAAATAGTCACAAAAAACAAAATAGATTTTTTAACTCAATAAGACAAAACATCACATCCAACCCATAATCATTACATTCTTCATCTCACAAAAAAGTCAAAAAAACTAAAAAAGTCAAAAAAGTCAAAAGCCCTTATTAAACCAGGTTTTTTAACCTCAGGATAAAATAGCTTAAAAAGTAAAAAAACTAATCCACTTCCCAAACGATACCATTGTCACGTTATTTTGTTTGTAAATTTTGTATAAAAATAAAAATAAAATACGATTATGATTTACACTATGTGGAAATGCTAAACAAGATTATGGTTTTGATTGGCGTATTTAGAGAGTAATGGTGTAACTTAAATTTAATGAAATAAAAATTAACTTAAATATATTAAAAAACAATTAATTACTACATAAAAAAAATTCTTTATAACCATTTTTATTTTTATATATTTTTAAATAATTTGCAAAAAAAAGTTGCATGAAAGAGGCATGTCATGTCACGTGTATAATCTCGTGAGAGCCTCACAAGATTATATAGGCCACTGGATTTGCCAGCTCATGCAACACGAACCGTTGATGAATTGCCCGTGAGTTGGCTGGCTGGTGTAGAAAGCAAAGGTTGACGGGTGTTTGACCAGCCTCATGTTTTGGATTTTTGGCAGTGTGTAAGTAAGCTTTGACACGCCACTGCCACTATCTGCTGCACGCCTGTCCACTGTAATTTACCTACGTTTTGTCCTTTCTCACAGTAAAAATACAATATAACGGTAATACTTATCATCCACAAAAAATAATTTTTTTTTTTTTTTTTTTGAACATACACAAAAAATAAATTGGGAAGATGAATATACCTTCAATATATGTATGGGAGGATAACTAGTGAAATATTATTATTAGATAGTGATAGTGAGTGCTGGTTTTGAAAGACGTAAATAAGAATATTTTTTAATTTTTTATGGAAGATATATAAAAAAGTAAAGAGGTGATGTGATTAAAAAAAGATAAAAAAATAAAAAAATGTGTACTTATTATGAGCTCGTTTGGAAAGTGGGTTTGACTTTTTGACTTTTTTGGTTATCTTTGCCTGGAGCTAAAAAGTTTACTTTGGAAAGGCCTTTTGATTTTTTTGACTTTTTTAACTTTTTTGTGAGAGAAATAATGTAATGATTTTGGATTGAACATAATATTTTTTCTTATTAGGCTAAAAAGCTTATTTTGTTTTTTTGTGACTATTTTAGCCGAAAAAATCTCAAAATTAACTTCCCAAATGGAGGCTATGTTATCCCAAACAAGGCCAAATAATATGTATCATTATTGTATTGAATTTTTTTTTTCTCTAATGTAAATATGAGATAAAAAATATTTGTTACGAATATATTCACATCTACAAATGCGACACCATAAATATATATAGAAAAATGATTTGTAGCACTAAAAAAATGGGCACTAATGCCCCTAATTTCTAATTTGGGTATTTTTTTTTTTTTTTTTGCCTTAACTATTTTTCTGTTTTTCCTTTTTTGGAATTTCAGGGCATTAGTGCCCCTTTTTTTCGAGCCCCTAATCAGTTTTGATATATATATATATATATATTTGTACACCTGAAATTTTCCTACTATAATTATTAAAGGCTTGTTTGATAATTATTTCGTATTCAGTTTTCAGTTTATATTTACAAAAAAATAAAAAAATTGTCATAAAAACTTGTTTGATAATTTTTTTAATTTATAAATAGTTGTCTTAGTTTGTAAATTTGAGAAAAAATGAGTTTACGTTGGTTTTTAAACAAAAATTAAAAACTTGACTAACAATTTCTTTTTTCAAATAATTTTTTTTCAATTATTTTTTTTTCAAATAATTTTTTTTTTCAATTATTTTTTTTTCAATTAATTTTTTTTCCAATTAAATTTTTTAATTATTTTTTTTTCAAATAATTTTTTCCAAATAATTTTTTAATTATTTTTTTTTCAATTAATTTTTTTTCAATTAATTTTTTTTCAAATAATTTTTTTTTTCAATTATTTTTTCTTTCAATTATATTTTTTCAATTAATTTTTTTAATTATTTTTTTCCAATTATAATGTGTATGATCCCATTGTCATAAATAATAAAAAATAAATATAAATATTTTAGGTCTGAACAAACATATTTTTTAGTTTATGTTTTTAAAATTTTTCAACCATTTTGTTCAAACTAAACGCGTTTGTAATTTATATTTTTCTAAAAATAAACAAAAACCAATTTATAAAATTTTTGTAAACATAAACAAAAAACGTAAACATTACTAAACGCTACCTAACCTTTTTAATTTGAACCGTTTATATTTTAAAGTTTTTAGAGTACATTAAACCTGTAAAAAATAAAGTCGATTGCATAATGACAACTATGTGTTTGGATAAGTTTTGTATAAAAAAAATAAATGGTGGGAAAATAAACGATTTATATAAAATTGATTCGAACAAGTAGTTTTCGTTATTCGATCGACTTGATTTTTTTATAAAATTAATGTACTTGGCGAATTCTAAAATATTAACAGTTTAGATTGTCAAAACGAAATCCGAAAATAGGCCTATTGGGCCAGATTGAACTGTCCCGTCTGATTACAGACTGCGGACAGTCCAATCCCATTGAAGAAATATAGTCCCAAACTAAAAAAATCTAGGGTGCCTCTATTTGCACACCATATTTCATCTCAAGGCAAACCATTAATTGATTTATTTTTTTATTACAATATTAACCTTATGTAAAATGACCACAAAGAACAAAGGGTTATAATACATACTTTTGTAATCGAGTTCGACATTAAATGTCGAACAAATGGTTAATGTTCAAAAGAAACACTCCGGACAAGTGGCTAAGGTTCGATAGAAATAGTCCGAACAAATTGTTAAGGTTCGAAAGTCCAGAGTCGAGCAGGTTGCAAACTGAAATTTTCACCGATATCTTGAGGAGTCTTCACCACTGGTTCTGTTCACCGGTGTCTTGAGGAGTCTTCATCATTGGTTTTGCTCACCGGTATGTAGGGGTGACAATCAATCAAAGAAAGGAAGGGGAGGTGGATCGTGGGTGGGGGTGGAGTGTGTGAGTAAGTGAATGAAAGTAAAAACGGAAGATTGTGGGTGGGGTGTGTGAGTAAGGGTAAAGATGGAAAGTTGTGATGTGTATTGAGCAAATTGCTTATTTATTAATTTATTAAAGGTGTGCCTTGAGTAGTGGTGTGCCTTGAGATGAGTAGTGGTGTGCAAATAGAGCCACCCAAAAATTTAAGCTATGAAAACAATTTTTCTATTTAAAAAATATCACATTTTTGTAGGGAAAATTTTTTTAAGGTCTCTTATATTAAGATTTTATAGCATAAAGGATATGGAATATTTTCATAGTAGTTGGGATCTCTCAAATTTTTTTAGAGAAATTTCGAAGTAGAGAAATTTTGATCCAAAGAAATTTTGAAGTAGAGAAATTTCAATCTAGAGAAATTTCAGAAAATAGAGAAATTTGTCGAATTTCTCTTATTTGCTTACAAATTTCTCTGTGTTTTGACCAATTTTGTCTGATTTGCTCACAATTTTCTTTGTGTTTTAAACAAGCCAAAGAAAATTACAGAGAAAATTGAGCTACTAACAAACCGATTTTTCTATAATTTTTACAAGAAAACACCATGCTAAGTTCGTCAAAGAACTTACAATACAAAATCTAATTACAGTTTAAAAAACAACAAACACTACACATCTCAAAAGATCAAAAGCAAAATTTGAAATTAGAAATCCAGTGAAAATCAAACAAGCAACATAAATTAGTATGAACTTAATGTGGCTAGGGAAAATTCAAATGCCAAAGAAAATTCGAGAGAAAATCAAGCAAGGCACAGAGAGAAAGAGAGTCCAATGTGTTCAGAGAAAATTAATCTAAAGAGGATATCTTAGTGTTAGAGAAAATTCATCTCAGAGTAAAAATTACACACAATGAGACAACTAATCTGTGTAAATCAAACAAGTAACCTAAATTAGTGAAAGTTTAATGTTTTCAAGAAAAATTCAAATGCTGGAGAAAATTCAGCTCAAGGAACAATTAATCAGTGAAAATCAAACAAACAACACAAATTAGTGAGAGTTTAATGTGGCCAGGTGTAGACGTCCCCGAACGTCCCCGGGAGGATGAGTCCCGTTCTGTTCATTTTGGGCTCACTACAGTTCAAGACCCAAATTGTCACGGTTCTTAATCTGAACCAAAGAGTCCAAATTCGGCAAATCGTTTTGAGAAAATAGATTTTTAGAAAGAAGTGCCAAACATGGACTGCTTTGCCAGATACAGAGTCGCCACCTAAATATTTTATTTTGGGAAATTTAGGAAACCCTGACTCGTTGCCTAAGGCCACGTGTCCGTCATCACCAAAGTTGCCTCGGCTCGGGAACTTGGGTACGATTGGGGAAGGTCACTTCGTGAGCACTCCCGCTCGCCCGATCAAAGATCGGCCTCTACTAACCATGATATCTAGTTTTGAAAACATTATGCGTTCTTATTCCGGTTATTAGCCTAGATTTACTATATGATGCGCACAACATACAAGTATAGACTGGGTCGCCTGAATTGGAACAAAACATTTCTTGTTTATTTTGAAAGTGGTTTGCTACTCGCAAGTAGGCTTAAAATGCAGATTTTGTTACCCTCAGGTGGGCTTTAGAAAAGATGGTTTTGCCACTATCTAGTGGGCTTAAAACTCATAGTCAATGAATTGTTCCAATCCAAATAACCCAACTTTCACCCACAGGCATTCAGGCAGTTACATCACATAAGCACATAGCCTCATGGTAAGCATGCTATCATGGCAGTCACTCACACGCATGCAAGGATACTAAAGCATAAAACTTATCGAGTACTCCAAGCCAAAACAGAAGCTATGTTAGAAATCCATGCATGATCCTGACTATACAGAAATGCCTAATGCAACACATGCAAAATGCAGCTAATATAGGCTCGGCTATTCTAAAGATGGCATGTGAAATGCTACAACTAACAAGTATTTAATTCGGAACTGAAATACAATGCAGTCAGTGTGATGCGCCGAGCCTGGTGCATGCAAGACAGATGAATGAATGAAAACATGCTATCATACTGTATGCTAATTGAAACATGCCCTAATCTAACCATCATAAGCTGGTAAATAAAAGGGAGAAAGACGTGGGGTTGGAAGACATACATCACACACACGCATACTTATTACAACATTGCCCTCGCACGGAGGGTCCGAATAAATAATACAGTCCCAAATAAATAATACAGTCCGAATAAGTACAAAACCCTAATTAGTTAACAAATTAATCTAGGAAAGCAGTAAATTAGCGTGCAAGCCTATGGACTGCCCCAGCTCTGCTCCGGATGATAGATGATGCATGCTTGAATTGTTTTGCGCGGAAATCCATTGTGATGCCCCGGTTTGCCTCTGTTTGCAATTAATCTCGGGATGTTGCACGAAGCTCCAAAAGACTTCCGGTTTCTGATTTGCTGCAACAGAGAGCAAGAAAGGGGCATGGCAATGTATTTTCACATATGTATGCACACCTCGATCCTCGTGCCACCAATCACGCATCTTGATGCATGATGGCCGAGGAGTCGAATTGCACGACTCAATATGAAATGAGTGCACGTATAAACACAACAAGACCGAGACTCCATCATGGTTAATCCGGAGTGTCGGTGACCGGGAATTGAGACACGTTTCGTCACTTGGAGTACGAAACGTCCCTCGTTTCCCGTGTTCGGGCTAACTCCTATCCCAAACACAATGCAATATGCATGACATGCATGAATGCAATCCTAACATGTAACCCAGTATACGCAATGCTATGAAATGGCATACACAATGCTCGATGTAACATGGCATACACAATGCTCTAACGTGCAACCTAGTATACTCAATGCTATGGAATGGCATACTCAATGCAAGATGGGCCTACACAAATATGAGTGGACCTCAGCCACACTCACATCAGCGGCCACGAGATGAAAATGAGACAACCGAAATGCGTGCACACATGCACGCAAATCGAGGACCGAACCTAAGGCACCAAATGTCACTCTAACAAGGCATGGCAAGGCATGAAATATGGCATACAGACATGCAAATTCCAGCACTGAAACATGATGCAAAATGATCCCGGATCATGGATATATGTCATACAATGCATGGAATGGTCCCGAAACTCAAAACTAGGCACATGTATTGAACCACAAGTATGCAAAGCAAGCATTTTTTGACTATGAAGCATAAAGACAGAGCCAAGGCAGTCCCAAAACATGCATATTACTAGTTTATAGCATGGTCAAAAGATGTTAACATGATGGGCTAAATCAACATACAAAATTAGCTAGTAAGCATGGGTTACATGACATGTATGTGAAGCATGTGAGATCTCATCAAACCAGCAAAAATTAGTGAACAAAACATGTGAAAATATGTCCAAATAATCACTGAAATGCAGCCAACATGTGCAAAAATGATGAGCCCCTTTAGAGGGCCATGCAAGGAGTTATTAAGCACATACAAGATAGACATGTAACATGACAAGAACACCTCTGGAAATGGAATATGACAGTCCTAAAACTCACAAAATGGGCCCTGAAATCAGTCTCGGAAACATGCAAAGAAAGGCCTCTTTGAAAGGCCTCTTTGAAAGGCCTTGAATGGGATTTCTCTACACATGCAACATAGACATAAAATATGGCCAAAAGGGCCTTGGACAGAGCCGAGGCAGACCTTAAAACCCTCAGAATAAAGCCTGAAAAGTGACTTCAATGCATGCAAAATAGGGTCCCTTTGGAAGGCCAAACATGCTAATAAAGAGAATGAGGGGTGAGAGGGTCACCCCTCTATGATTTCAAAGCTAAAAACCTCATCAAAGCCACTAAAAATCCACTGGATTTTAGTGGCTAAGAGGCCAAAACAAGACTTATGCAAATGCTCAAATGCATGGCTCAAAGCATGCGGAAATGAAGCATGCAAGGAAGGAGATGACTCCAAACAGAAAAGTGACCTCAAGAAAACTTAAAGAGGAGGTCAAAACAAGATTTTTTTTTCAGTTTATACCAAATCTCTAAAATGTTCACAAGTAAGGCTAAAATATGATGCAAAAATAGCCTTAAAAGAGAGATAAAGGACAAGGGGCAGCAGATGGTCTCAAACAGCAAAGAGCCCTTCAACAAAGTTGAAGAGGGGCTCAAAATAAGATGCTTTACAGTTTAGGTTGAAGCCCAGAAATGTAAGCAAAAGGGGCTAAGAGATGAAGCAAAATAAGGCTAGAAAAGGGGGAAAGAGGACTTACCCTTGTAACACAGTAATGTAGCAGCTTTTGGTCCAAGAAAATGAGCTCCTAACCTCTGAAAATCAGCCTCAAGGTGTTGGAATGGAGGATGGAGGTGGTAGGCTATAAGTTAGTGTGTAAATGGTTCAAGAACAAGGGTGTTTTGAGGCTTGGATGAGAGAGATATGGAGGATTGTATGCAAATGCTCCAGTTGGTTTTTCTAACCCTTGTAAAATGAGGTGGGGTGTTGGTTATATAGAGGGAGAGGAGCCAAAAAGAGGGGGGAAAAACCAATTCAAATGGCCCTCCAAAAGGACAGACCCTCGGACAGAGGGTTTGGTGCAAAACAGCTGGCACAGCTGGAATGCACCAGGAGAGACAAAAATGGCCGGCCAGGTTCAAAAAGGCCAGGTGGCCTGCCGGCCACCTCCCCTGGTCGGCCGACCAGGGGTCAAAGGGGTCAACAAGAATTGGCCACCCCAAAAAGGTGGCCTCCCAGATGAGTGCAACACAGCTGCATGGTCAAAACCCAGAAAATTTAAACCAGGAGAGAGAAAAACCAGCTTTTTGGAGGTGTTCAAAAGGGTCAAGAACAATTGCTAGTCAGCTTACCCATATTGGTGGCCTCCCAGGTGTGTACAACACAATGATGTGGTGGAAAATCAGAAAAAGTGGCCCG
>CM069904.1:175197205-175286877 GCA_036172215.1 Camellia granthamiana
CGGATTCAGAGCGCCCTTTGTGGATACCACGATTGGCCAAACAAGTCTCGGATTCGGAGCCCCTTTGGGTGCATGACATCTAAGGGCCGAATAAGTCTCCGGATTCGGAGCGCCCTTCGTGGATGCCACGATTGGCCAAACAAGTCTCCAGATTCGGAGCACCCTTTGTGGGGATCACGATTTAACTGACCAACTACATGGTTCCTAATTGGAGCCGATCGATGCATGCTCGAACGTTTACATCACGCAATACAAAAGCCGCCAAACATTTCAAGCATTTGATAAAGTAATTCTATTTATTCACAGCTAAGTCTGTTTCAACATTATGGCCCACTAAGTCGGCGTCTTCGTCGTCGCTTTTCTCAATTTCGAACTCGGGATACGGAAGGTAATGCCGATGATATAGGGGCGAAGCCGAATTTATGCCCACGGCCCCAAGAGCTTCCACGGTTTGAAGGGCCTTGATCCAGCCGTGCTTGAAACCACGATTCTCGCATCGGCAGACTTCCTCAGCTAGGTCTGGTTTGGTCTTCTTGATCCCGGCCTTCAAGCCGTCCCGATATCCTCTCTCATAACCCGAGGCCTCTCGGTTCGCTCTCTCCCCCATGCTTTTCGGTTGACTGGCCACCACCGACTCGGCCGCTCGAACACTCTTTAGCTCCCGAAGCTCACTCTCAGCCTTTTTCGCGCGAGCCTCCAGACTATGATTCCTTTCGCTGTTTTTCTCATTCTTGCGTTGGGCTTCGCGCAGACGCATCCCGACTTCATAAGCGCTATACAGTCCCTTAACAGCCCCATGTACGCCATCCCGAAATACTTCGAAATCTCGATATCCGACCATCGACTGTTGGACCTCCGGCGAAAAAATCTGCCGAGCGAACTCGACTGCCACATCTGGGTCTTTAATTATAGAATCCGCCTCCGTCATTGGTCTATTCTTAACGAGAATCGCAAAACTCAACGGTCGTGGCGCCGCGTCAGGCTCAACTTGTGGTCGTGGGCGCGGGGAATCTCCCCGTTGTCCGTCCTTTCGGGGTGATCTGCTTCGACGACTAGGGGGCCGCTATTTTTCCCGATCCATGGATGCTCTTCTTCCCGTGTGAATAGGCTGGCTTCTGCGATTCATTTTGACCTCTAAACCCAGCCAATGTTGGCCCTTGCCAGGTTTGGATCAAGCCTGAATGGAAATGAGTCGAGTTGTTGGCATGAACTCGTCCATTTATTCTGGGGTTCATGCAGCTCCCCCGAGGAAACGTCAGAAAGACTAAGCGCCAAACGTCGGATGCCCCCTGGCTAAGGCCAGGGCAGATTCATTAATCTAGCCGGCTATATTTTCAAATGATAACGCCGAGTAACTTATGCCTCAGCCAGCCCACGATTCAGAGCCATCGGCTCATTCGGTTCTTCAGGCTCGCGCCCTGGCTAAGGCAAGGGCAGATTCATTAATCTAGTCGGCTATACTTCTAGGCGGCTATTGCCGGTTAACCTAAGATCGCTGGGGCAAGGGCAGATTCATTAATCTAGCCAGCTATATTTTCAAATGATAACGCCGAGTAACTTATGCCTCAGCTAGCCCACGATTCAGAGCCATTGGCTCATTCGGTTCCTCAGGCTCGCGCCCTGGCTAAGGCAAGGGCAGATTCATTAATCTAGTCGGCTATATTTCTAGGCGGCTACTGCCGGTTAACCTAAGATCGCTGGGGCAAGGGCGGATTCATTAATCTAGCCGGCTATATTTTCAAACGATAACGCCGAGTAACTTATGCCTCAGCCAGCCCACGATTCAGAGCCATCGGCTCATTTGGTTCCTCAGGCTCGCGCCCTGGCTAAGGCAAGGGCAGATTCATTAATCTAGTCGGCTATACTTTGAGGCGGCTATTGCCGGTTAACCTAGGATCGCTGGGGCAAGGGCAGATTCATTAATCTAGCCGGCTATATTTTCAAGCGATATCGCCGAGTAACTTATGCCTCAGCCAGCCCACGATTCAAAGTCATCGGCTCATTCGGCTTCGCAGGCCCGCGCCCTGGCTAAGGTAAGGGCAGATTCCCTAATCCGATCGTCTGGGCCTAAAATTAAGTAATATCATTCTTCATCAGCAAAATTGAGCACAACTCATGACATTTTATATATGCAAAATAAATAAGCTACAAGCCCGGACAAAAACGTCTGACAAAACAATTTTATTAATACATCTGTGAAATCCTAATACGTTTGTGAAATCCTAACAGTCAATTGCCCAGCTCAACCTTCGGAATCAGTCTCCAACGGCTCGACATCCACTTGCTCATACGACATTGGCATAGTCAGTGAAACTCCAGCTGCAGCAAGGGCTTTGTGCCAGCCATGTTTGAACCCCCTGTTTTCGAACCGAGGGACCTAGTCCACATATTCGGCAAGCCCAGCATCTTTCCCGGCTTTGAATACTTTGGAAGCAGCCTCCTTCATTTCAACCAACTCAGCCTCCAGGCTGGCAACCGCCTTCTGGGACAATCTCAGCGCCGCTTCGCTCGCGTCCGCCTTCTTCTCGGCGTCCACTCGGAATTGATCTATAATGCGAGCCTTTTCTACCTCGGCCTCGGCCTGAGAAGCTTCCTTGTTCGCTCTCAAAACTGCATCCTCGGCCCTCTTCCGCTGGCCCTCTACTTGCTTTCGTAAGCGGCAAATCTGTTTGACGGCATCGAGATGTCGACGTCCCATATCGGCTATCCTTCCGACGGTCTGCAAAGGAAGAACCCAAAAACATAACCTCAACAGTACTTGGATAAAGTGAAGAAAAGTCAGAATACGTACCAGAAGTGCCGATTGCGCGGCTAATGCTGTCGCATTCAGATCTGGTTCCACCCGAAAAGCCTCCATATCAGACGGCAACGACACGGACGTAGCCACACCGAATGCGACTTCTGGATCTTTAAGCGCCGAAGCGTTAGAGGGAACCGGCATATCCTTTACCATTGGACGAATGACAAAAGGAACAACCTCATTAGATCCCTCCAATCGAAGACGCTTACCACCTTGTTCGTCTGAACCGGCCTTGAGGTCAGCAGAGCGTTTCTCTGCCTTTTCCTCAATTTTTTGGCCGACTTCCCCGACCAACGGAGATTCGGCATTCTGACCTTTTTCCGTTTCCTCTACAACCCCCAAGGACTCTGATTCGGCAACAGGGAGGGGGAGTCGAGATTCGGTGGCGGGCGGTATTTCAGACGAAAGGCCCCCCGCTCTTCGCCGTGCGGCTAACCTCTCCGTATTCGCCTTTTTGGCAAGCTTTATCAGACTCAATCCAGCCATATCTGCGGAGTCTATGACGGGAAGATCCTCTAAGCGTTGAAAAACGTCGGCAGAAGAAAGATCCCCTGGTCCTGATGAAAATGGAGGATCGGCGGAATCCAATACCTCCTCAGACTCGGCCTCGGATTGATCTGATTCGGCAATATCAGCTACCTCATTTCGCTCCGAATCGGACTCTTCAAAGCCTACCTGCCTCAAGTTTTTGAAGTCGGATAGAATAAGAGCGGTAAGGGAATCTTCACCCTTCGGAATCGGTATGTTTTCCGCCGCCGAGAAGGTTGTGTATGCCGGCTCGTAACAAAGCAGAATGTGAGCCGCCCTCCCTTGTTTCTGAAGACTTCGACGGTCGAAATACCTGAGCAACCCTAATATCTGAAAGAACGGCGTTGTGGGTTGAAGATAATACTTTTTTCAAACCCCTCCCTGCACGAGATGAAGCCGTAAGATTTCAATGGAATAGTTTTACAATAAAAACGAACACATAACAAAGACAAGGAGATACTCGGCGACCTGGCTCGCCCCTCCGTCTAGGAATAGGGTCAACACGATCCTCCCCTTCGCCAAATTCCCAGTTACCCTGGACAACGACCATAACATCATCAACTCGTTTCCCAGAGCTGGAAAGCATAGTGATTAGTTGATGATCGGTGTCCTTAGCTCTAAGGAAATAACGCCCTTGCCGACCGGAAGACTTAGCCAAGGCATAGCAGTGCCGAATAGCCGGAATGCCAAGGTTAATTCCAAGGCGACAATTCTACGCTACAATCCCCATTATAATTCTAAAGAAATTCACGTTAGGTTGAGAAGGGATTAAATCCCAATGGCGAAGCACAGCCCTTAGAAATGGGTATAGAGGGAAGCGGACTCCACCCTCTGCGATTGACAAGAGAGGAAAGACGATTGTGGATTCGTCCTCCCTCTCTATGTCAAGGGTGCCGTCTGCCAAAAGTGACAGACGGACGTCATCAGGAATAGAGAAATGGCGTCTAAAACCAGTAATTCGATCTGATGAGAGGAGGTCTTTCAAATGTTTCGCCATACCCTACAGTTGACACGGATATGCCAAAGAATGAACTGGGAATAGTTCTCAAAGCAAAGAAGTGGATAACTTACAGAGGATGAAGAAGATATTGGAGGAGACAAAATTGCAAGAACGATTCAAAAGGCAACCCAGCGATCAGCATCATAGAATGCAAATCCGAAGGGACATCAATCTTTAAAATCGCAATGAATATGTATGTACGAAGAGGCGGGAAGTCGGTACGACAACCAAAAGGGGGTGTACTTAGACGTATGCTTCGTAGGCCCAACCACCAAAATTTTGGTTCGGAGTATTCAAAATTCGGAACCAAGCACTCCAGCCAACAGACGTTGGGAGAATGCTTGGGGGGCAATTGTGGGAGCCGAATAAATAGAAGAGTTGGAAGGGATGTATCCCAGAAGGCAGAGACTGTTCAGCTTCGTACTAATCAACTAAGATGCCGAATACATTGAGATCGCCGAATAGACGGGAATATGTATGATTGGAATAAATAACAGGATAATAAGTAAAAAGTGGGCTCGGTACCCGAGGTCCAGAGAATGAGTATAAATACAAGAACTTCAGATTTAGAAAGGTATGTAAGAATCACTTCACAAAACTTAGTAAACAAGCTTTCTTGAGTATAAGAACTGACTTGCCCGTCGGAGTGCTAACCCCGGCACCCCCGACCGGAGCGTTTGTGTCTTTGCAGGTGACTAGCTGAGGATCAAGAGCGTCTCCCGGGATCTGAAGAGTATTTCCAAAACCACTTCCCCACATCTTCGAATGCAAAGAAAAGAAAAGTTGGTGAAGGTTCAAGTAAGTTGTTAAACAATTATGGACTAGTTGCATATATATTATTATATGTGCCTATTTAATTAATTTGAAATCCTATTTCTTGTATAGGAAATGATAAAGGAAAAGGCAAGGCAGCAAGATGCATCCTTGTGGATGAAGATATGGAGTTGGAAGAAGTTGGTGGAATAGATGATGGAACAGATGGTGGAACCTATCCCATTATAGATACTGCGGACGAAGATGATGACAATATTAATGAGGATGACTTAGAGTGACCTATTATTTATTTATTACTTTGTTTATAGAGTATTAGAGTTTAAGTTATTTTGTTTATTGAACAATTGGAATTTAAGTTATTTTTGACCATTACTTAAGTTATTTTTTTTATTATAGTATTAATGAGAATGACTTAGAAAGCTCTTACAATACTTGAAATTATTAATTAATTTTGGTTTTATGCTTAGAATGGCTGTTAAGAATTTCATTTGGTAATTCTTATTTTTTTTTACTCTTTTTATGCTATATTTAATTAATTTTGTATTTTATAAAAATAAAAAAATTCAAAATTCAAAAGGCTTACGCCTCAACGCCTCGAGGTTTACGCCTCGCCTCAACAAGGATAAAACGCCTTGCCTTGCGCTTTCGCCTTTGAAAACACTGGTTGAGCTCGACTCGTTTATGTATTTGAGTTGACTTGATCCAAGGTTGAGTTTCTAAAGTATTCGATGAATCGAGCTTGAGCTCAATTTTTTAAACTTGAGTTTAGCTTGTTTAATTCTTACTAAACTGAGCCGGAATGTCAACAAGCTTCACTCAACTTTGCAGCCCTAATAGCTTACGTCTATATGTTCAATGCTTTTTTAAGCTTGAGTTGAGCTTGTTTAATTCTTAGTAAACTGAGTCGGAATAGCTTACGCCTGCTTGTTTGATTTTCTTTGTTTTGATTTCTTGTAATTCTTTTATTCTATTTATGGTTTTTCTACTTTTATAGTATTTAAAATATGATATACTATTTTCCACTACTTTTCTATTTCTTTTTTTTTTCACCCTTTTTATTTGTGTATTTTTTTTTTCTTTCTAAATTTGATTTAAGAATTTATTAATGGGCAAATTACAAACACTCCCTCGAGATTTGGTGAAAATACAGATTCCCCATGAGGTTTGAGAAATTACATCCCGCCCCCTGAGGTTTATATTTCCATAACAAATTGCCCCCTGAGGTTTTTATTTTCATACAGATTCCCCCCTAATTTGTTATGCAAATTTGACCTTCAGGGGGCAATTTGTAATTTCTTAAACCTTAGGAGGGAATCTGTATTTTTACCAAATCTCGAAGGGGGGTGTTTGTAATTTGCGCTTTTAGAAGTATTGATCAACGTATAATATTTAATTTAAGGAACCTTGCTTCTGTAATTTTAAGTATTATTTGTTATTTTAGTGTTTTATTTTCACAATATTTTTGGTTTTTCTTTGACTATTAAATTTTTCTATGTATTTTTAGATGCGTAATTAAAAAAACGACAATGCTACGTAGCTCAAATTTTGTGGCTCAAAAGTGGCTCAAATGGTCAAAATGACGTCGTTTTGAGTACAGAACAACATAAAAATGGCCAAAACGACGTCGTTTTGGCCATTTGAGCCACTTTTGAGCCACAAAATTTGAGTTACGAGACATTTTCCTTGAAAAAAGGTACATGATTTGCTTTTGTCTGTTTGTTTGATTTTCTTTGTTTTGATTTCTTGTAATTCTTTTTTTCTATTTATGGTTTTTCTACTTTTATAGTATTTGTATGCTAAAATATGATATACTATTTTCCACTACTTTTCTATTTCTTTTTTTTTTCCCTTTTTATTTGTGTATTTTTTTCTTCTAAATTTGATTGAAGAATTTATTAATGTTACTTTCAAATACTGTATTTTTGTCATACATATTTCAAATTTGCTTGCATTTTATATGCATTTAGGGAACATTTTATAAGTGTAGATCAATGTATAATATTTAGGGTAAATTACAAACACACCCCTTGAGATTTACTTAAATTACAAATTACCCTCTCTGGTTTTAGAAATTACATTATGCTCCCTAAAGTTTCTAATTTCATAACAAATAGGTCATTTTATTAATAAATCATTAAGTTAATTAACAGTTTTTAATAATGTTAAAATTTTATTTCAATTAATAATTCAGATAATTTTATTATTGTATAGGTGAATAGTTAGAAATTTCATTTTTTCAATTAATTCTGTTAAATAAAAAATTCTGACAGGGAGGTATTTGTAATTTTTCAAACCACAGGGGGCAATTCATATTTTAAGCAAATCTCAGGAGGTGTATTTATAATTTACCCTAATATTTAATTTAAGGAACCTTACTTATGTAATTTTAAGGATTATTTATTATTTAGCGTTTTATTTTCACAATATTTGTTTTTTCTTTGACTATTAATTTTTACTATCTATTTTTAAATGTGTAATAATAAAAAAGGTACACATTTGTATCCCAATTTGACACCTATACTTTCAGAACTTTACTGGAGGTGAGTTTGCAATGTTTGCACCATCGTAAACGGCATAAAATGAAATCAACCTTCGCTTTTATGTAACTTGTTATAACCTTATAAAAATGTATAACTGTTCATGTTATGGCGTAACTATGCATTATCCAATTTAACAAATGTAGATTTCCCATATTCAGGCACGTCTGAAATTTGCATGTTGGCTCCACTTGGCCATTCCAAGCTTGCTTTTCGGTTGTATCTGTTTATTTGTAAATGTGCCTGAGAATGTCTAATAGGGCAATTTGTTTTTGAACTCTGTGCAAGATTGTGTGTCCATCCCCGGAAGGGGTCACTGCTGTGGTTAAAGCACGGCAGTGACTGCTGTGTTCAATTTTAAGGTGTATTATATACATATTTTTATGATTCGAACCGTTCATTTTATAGGGTTTGTTGAGTACTTTATTCCTACCAAAAATCATATTAATCGGATATCAATGACTATATGATCGATTAACATATTTTTTATGCAGTTTTTCAAAAGAAAAACTTATTGTTTATTTTTTTGGTTATCGATCATATAGTTATTGATATCCGATTAATATGATTTTTAGTAGGAATGAAGTACTCAACAAACTCTACAAAATGAACAATTCAGATCATAAAAATATATACATAATATACCTTAAAATTGAACCACAGCAGTCACTGCTGTGCTTTAACCACAGCAGTGACCCCTCTTCCGTGTGCATCCTGCTTTTTGGTTTATTGTCGGTTCTTTTGCAGTTCAAGAATGGGATACACGTGCCAGATTTTGACTTATGGTAGTGGATAAAATTTGTCCTGTCTTGTTTTATTTATTCATTTGGTGGAAGATGTAGGATTGCCTTGGAAAATTTGAAATCCTCGTATCTAATTCTTGTCATTGATGTTTATTTTAGTTTTTCTGTCTATATTCAGAACATCATATTTACCACTCTGACTTGTTTATCCTTTGTATATTTGGTTTTAAGGGGATGAAAGTGGACAAGCTTATCTGGTAGTTTAATTAACTGTAATTTACGCTGTATTTGGTTGGGAGATTTGAGGAGAGATTTGAAAAGAGAAAGGAAAAAGTTATATGAAATGTACACCTCCTAGTTCAATTGGATCATTATCAGTATTATCAGTAGGAGAATAATAGTCAGAAGTACTACTAGATAGATTATGATTACTTGATGAGGTACTAGATGGATGATACTTGTTGTAAACAAGTCAGTATACTTAGTAAATTCCAGGAAAAAGAGGATTTATTAATTGAATTAATTGATAAATTAGACAATCTTGACTTGAAAAGAAAACATATACTAATAAATTAAAATCTTTACTAATGAATAAAGATAAAAACCTTATCAAGATAAATCAATTATCAGTTTAACTTCTACTTTAGAAAGATTCAAAAAAACTCACCATAAAGAAGTAACCTTACAAGATTTACAGAAAGAAATTAACCAAATTAAATTAACTATTAAAGAATTAAAAACTAAAGACAAATCATTAGAAGAAGAAATTGCATTATTAAAAATCAATAAAAGTCTTAATAATTTTCGAAACGATAATGATACTTCCTCTGATGAATCTAGTTTTAGTCACAATCCCAACCGTGTCGTCTTTGATAATCGATCAACTAAATCTCATCACGACAATGATAATCATGATGACAGTAATTGTTTAAATATTATTAATAAAATTAATATTCAAAAATAGCATTTGAAAGTCAAGTTAGTTATTAATGATTTTGAAATAGAAGTTATAGTCCTAATTGACACCGACGCTGATTTAAATTGTATCAAAGTAGGTTTAATCCCCACAAAATATTATCATAAAACTGGTGAACAATTAAGTTCTGCTAATGGAAGTCAAATGTATATTTAATATAAATTATCTAAAGTGCATATTTGTTAAAATAATGTTTGTTTTAAAACATCATTTGTTTTAGTTCGAAATATGATAGACAAAGTCATTTTAGGAACTCCATTTATCTTTTTATTATACCCATTCACTACCATTAATTATGGAATAACAACACAAGCTTTCGGTCAAACAGTAACCTTTAAATTCTTATCTTCTCATGAAATCAAAGAATTAAATCAATTAAAAGAATGTTCCATATCCCAATCTATCTATCGATTAACCAAACAACTTAAGTTTCTCAAGGAAGAAATCAAATATAAAGGAGTTGAATCTCAATTAACAAATCCAATTCTTGTTTCTAAAATTGAACAATTCAAAACTCATTTAGAAACTACTGTTTGTTCTATTTTGCCTAGTACTTTCTGGCATAAGAAAAAAACATGTAGTTACACTTCCTTATATTAAATTTTTTAATGAAAGACAAATTCCTACTAAATCTCGTCCAATTCAAATGAATAATAAATTAGTTGAAACGTATAAAAAAGAAATTAATGAATTACTTAAAAATAATATCATTAGTTAAGCAAGTCACCTTGGTCTTGTCCTACTTTTTATGTTAATAAAAATGTTGAACTTGAACATGGTGTTCCACGATTAGTCATCAATTACAAACCTTTAAAAAAAGTTTTAGAATGGATACGCTATCCAATCCCTAATAAAAAAGATTTAATTAAATGTCTTAGTCAAGCTGTCATCTTTAGTAAATTTGATCTTAAAAGTGGATTTTGGCAAATACAAATTCATCCTAATGATAGATATAAAATTGCTTTTACTACGCCCTTTGGTCATTACGAATGGAATGTCATGCCTTTTGGTTTAAAAAATGCACCTAGTGAATTTCAGAACATCATGAATCAAAAATTTAATCCCTTTAGTCATTTTTCTATCGTATACATTGATAACATTCTTATTTTCTCCCGGTCAATAGATGAACATTGGAAACATCTTTATTCCTTCCTCCAGATTATTAAACATAATGGTTTAGCTATCTCTGCACCTAAGATTAAGTTATTTCAAACCAAAGTCCGATTTTTAAGTTATGATATTTACCAAAGTACCATTCTCCCCATAAGTCGATCCATTGAGTTTGCTTCTAAGTTTCTTGATGAAATCTTAGACAAAGCCTAGTTACAGCGATTCCTAGGTTCCCTCAATTACATTGCTGAATTCTATAAAGACCTTAGGAAAATTTGTCAACCCTTTTTTGATAGATTGAAAGATAATCCTCCTTCCTGGTCTCCCAGTCATACTACTATTGTGCACCAAGTCAAAAAAATATGTCAAAACTTTGCCTTGTCTTGGTATTCCTGCAGAAAATTCATTCAAATTATTCAAGCTGATGCATCTGATGTTGGTTATGGTGGCATTTTTCTTCAAAAGGTCACTCTTCAGTCATCTGAACAAATTGTTTGTTTTCATTCTGGTGTTTGGAACAAAACACAAAAAAATTGTAGAACTATTAAAAAAGAAATTTTATCTATTATATTATGTATTCGTAAATTTCAAGATGATATTTTAACTCAAATTTTTTATTATGAGTTGATTGTAAAAGTGCTAAATACGGTTTAGAAAAAGATGTTCAAAATATTGCTAGCAAACATATTTTTGCTCGTTGGCAATCTATTTTAAGTATCTTTGATTTTGATATTGAATACATTCTTGGTAGTCAAAATTCTATCCCTGATTTTCTTACCCGAGAATTTTTACAAGGGGATAGTGCATCATGCCTACTCCTTATTGTTCTACACACAAGTTAGCAGTCACCTGATATCGCAAATTGATTCGTTGTTGCTCTTTCAAAATAACCTATTTAAAAATGATTGACCAAGATCCTTATTTACAATTCCAGCAAATTCGCAGTCAACACAATTTGATTTCCCATTACACTAATCTTCTCAATATCCATATTGATAAGTTAGATCTCCTCAGTGGATGCTAATCAACTTCTGTTTGTTTAACTACAGATGTCAAGTCAAAAGCCTCCTTCTAAACTTGCCATTGTTCCAACCAACCAACCTATTTTTGCTCCTCCAATTGATCTAGTCAACAGATACCAAATTCTTGGTAACATTCCTAAACCTAGTTACATTTCTGCCCTTGCTTCAGATCCCTTTACTTGTCAGTCCATTACTCCAATGCCTCATAATAATCCATACAGAACTACAAGAACAGATTATGTTCTTAAAACCCAACCAGTCCATCTTTTCTATAAAGAACCAGTTCATAAAAATATTCACAATGTCAATGAACTAGTTACATCATATTTCCCTTTTGGATGGCATTTCATTCATTCCCATCTAGAAAAGTCAATTACTTTTTATAAAAACATCCTCTTTCATCACCAGTCCATAGTCATCAAACCCATCTATGACCGAGTCAATGCTAGTAAAATCATTTGCCATTTTTTGTACATACACAATATTGTATCCATGAATGAATGAGGTCTCCCTTTTCTCTTTCGTGACCTTCCCAATCACAAGATACGATATAGTTACTATGATTATATTGATGCCTGGTTTAAGATCTTTCTCCACCAAAATGAGTCATACAGTCACTCTTGGTTCTTCTCTTTTGACCACAAATTCAAGTCAAAATTTTCTTGATGGTTTCTGAAATGGTAGTCTCAACATGGTGCCATCCTAGAAATTATTCTAACTAATTTAATGGAACAAGTCAATTATTAATTTCTCTTCAGTTTATAAATTGAGTCAACGTAAAAGTCAATTCCCTATATTGTTTCATTTTATGTCCAAATATAAAGTCCCTTGGATATTTAAATGGCAATACAATATTTCCAACAACCTAATCAATCGTCAACATTTTGTCAAATGGTGGGATGCTTTCAAAGTCCAACGCATTATTGAACAAGTCCAGCAAGAATTTCTAATCAATATTCATGCTTCTACTCCTGTAATGGTTAAATCTTCTCAGCAGAACCCAACTGCTTCAGTCACCCAAGGAAGCCCACTTCCTCTTACCACAGTCAGACTTGGGAGCCCAACAGCTAGTTCTGGGCCTTTAAAATCCAAGTCATCCAAGTCAAAGCCCAAGTCGAAGACCAGTAATGAAGAACTTATTCAAATTGCAAAGTTACTATTGGCCCAAGCCAAGTCACAAGATGAAGATGATGCTTCAGATGGATCAGCCTCATCAGAAGCCTCTACTAGTCATGATCCATATGATCCACAATTCCAAGATGCTCATGACTCATATGTCTAAAACAGTCATTGGATTCCATATATACATCAGTTTCAGTCACTACTCTTACTTTGAAAAAAGCTGCTGATATATATATTGATTCCCCATCAGTCAACTGTGTAGTCACGAGTTATTGATTCCCTATCAATCAACTGTGCAGTCACGAGAAGAAAAAAAAAAAGAGTTAAAAGTAGACAGCTTTCTATCAGTCACCAACGTGGCCCACATCACCCATGTGCCTCCTACTTTCCCGCTTTTGAAGTCATAAGCCTCACAGTTATTTGCTTGGCTTATAAAAGGGCTTCTCTAGTCAGGGAGAAGATAGAATTTTCAAGAATTGAGAACCCACTTGCTTTCACTCTCAAAAAATTATATTCAAATTGTATTTTGAAGTAATGTATTTTGAAGCTAGGCTTTCAAATTATTTTCAGTGAACAATTTTTTATTGTAAGTTAGTTTTAATTTAGTTATCTGTCTTTTAAATTTGTCTTTCAATTATTTTATTTCAGTTATTTATCTTTTAATTACTGTTTTGTTTTATTGTTTTAATTTTATAACTATACCTTTTATCGCTATCTTGCTTCTGCCCTTCTTTGGCATCAGAGCCAAGTTGGTTGATGATAAGTTAACTGTATAGTTATTTCTATTTAATTCTTCTCATTTCTTTCTCTGTAATTTAACTCAAGCCCCCTTTATTCTTTCTAACTTCTCGTTGTTTTCCACTCTGCTTGTAGCCATCTAACTTTCGTCCCACATCTTGTGTAAGTCCTCAGGATAGCCAGTTGACAGATATAGGGATTCCCGGAGAGGGTATGAGTGAACACATAGTATGTGAAAACATGATAAGTTATCCAAGAATCTAGAATTTTGAATTACTCTACAGAATCACAATGAGTCGATTATTCCGAAGTAACTCTTCAGTCAGCTCTAGATCTACAACTTTAGCTCTTACACCTGATATAGTCATAAATGAAGAAGAACATGAGTTTCAAGATTTAAAAATAGATTTAAGTTGGAATATCCCTAAAATCCTTATAAAGGAAATATATAAAACTAGTTTTTTGAAATCCTCTTTTAATAGCGATTTACATGTTAAAACCATTGAACAAGTTTATGCTTTAACAAAAAATTCAAGAAATATGTCAATTATTAAGTAAAGAATCAATCAAAAAAACATTTATCCACTGGTCATAATTTTATTCATATCGGTTTAATTCAAGTTGCAGTCAAACCCTTAACTATGCAAGGTCGTAATTCTTCTGTTTTATTATGTTTAAGAGATGCTCGGTTTATTGAATATTATAATAGTTTAATGGGCATGATGGAATCTGGTCTCCACAAAGGACCTGCCCATTTTAATTGTTTTCCTGATTTTACTTTGAGTCTTCGTGATCCTCAGATATTAAAAGCTTTACCATTAAACCTCCAAATATCCGGTGCCTTTACTAAAATGCTTGGAGGTGCACACTCTATTGCTTTAATATATAGAATTTATTACAAGTGTATTAAAACTAATCTTAATGTCCATGCCTTAGTTAAAAGTCCCAAAGATAAAACCCTACTCATACAAGGTAGTACTAATGACGCCAATATAGATGTTCTTACAACTATTTGTTGGCAAGACATAACTCTTCCTAATAATTAGACCATAGTCAATGAAAATTATGTTCACCCACACCAATCTGATAGTCATGATGTTCGACAAATCCAACAAAATGATGATGCTTCTGTTCATATACGTTTTAATCACCCAACTTATAGTCAATCCTCTCGGCATAGTACATCTAGTATTCCTACTGATGATGATGAAATTTTTAGTACTCCTTTATTTACACGAAAATATAGAAAACTTTTAATAGGTTAGCCTTCACATACTACTAATAGTAAATTAAAAGGAATCGAAAATTCCTCTACATCTCAAATTAGTAAACTTGTTTATTCAACATACACACATCTTCATGAAGAAGATACCACATCTCAGGATTTGCCCACTCAAACAGACTTTGAAGTTATTCCTCCTGTTAATCCACAATTATTAACTCTTAGTAAATATTTTACTCCAGATCTTAATAAATTTCATTTTGAATTTAAATCTAAAGATAATAAATTCAAATGACAGATTTATAGGAATACTTATAGTGAACGACAACAATCCAAAATAATTAAGACATGGTATAAGTTTATAAATGAAATCAGTACTAAAGTCAATTTCTTTGATTATCTTGAAAATTATTATAAAAAATTAAATACTATTACAAAAACTAAATGGAAAACTTCCCTAATACTAAAATTTCTTCTAGTCATCCTCCTTTAGAAACCATCCTCATTGAACATAAAGGATCTCTTGTACATGCTTCTCCTTTTAAACTTCCTGGTGATGAATGTAAAATTAAAAAAGTGATTGAACAAAATAATTATACAAATCAATGTTTAAAAACTATTGATAAACAATTAGATAAAATTGAAACTCGTTTTGATGATTACTCAACCAGCTATATATCAACTAGTAAACCTTTAGACAAGCCTCTTATAAATCTTCCTAGCACTAGGAAAAGGTTAAGTCTAGTTACTCAAGATAGTAATACTGTTGAAGCTATTGAACAATTATTTACTAAGTTATCTACCATCTAACGAAAAAGGAATTACTGTCTTAACACAACAGTCACCTTTAGAATTTACTAGTGACTCCGATACATCTACTAATGAAATCAGTCAATTAGCACAACAGTTTCAAACCACTCATCTTAATTAGATCATACATCCAAAAGTTAATCCTACCACTCTTACCAAAAATTAGTATAATAAACCAACCCCACATGATCTTCAATTTGAAGAAACTAATATTAGCAATCAATTTTCTGTTTTTGCTAAAAAATTATATGAATGAAATATAGATGGTCTTAGTGAAAATTAAATTCTCCAAAAGTTAAATCACATGTCTATGGTAGTTAATAGTTATCTTAGTAATTATCCTGATTACACTCAACCTGAAATAGTCTCTTTACTTATCTCTGGTTTTACTGGTATGCTTAAATCTTAGTGGGACAAATCTCTCACTTAGGATATGCTTGAAGATATTCAAAATGCAGTCCAAGTTGATGAAAATGACTTCCCTATATTTGACGAAGACATAGGAACAAGTAAACCCGATGGCATTAATTAATACTTTAATATTTACCATAATCACACATTTTATTGGAACATCTACTAATATTCATTCTCTCATCCATGATCAACTTAGTAATTTAACTTGCCCTACATTAAGTGATTTTCGTTGGTACAAAGATGTCTTTACTTCTAGAGTTATGCTTAGAGATGATTATACTAAATCATTTTGGAAAGAAAAATTTATTAATGGATTACCTAGTCTTTTTTCCCATAAAATTAGAGATGTCTTTAGTCAACCTACTGGTATTAATGAATATGATAACCTAACTTATGGTGATATAATAAGTACTATTCAGAAAGAAGGATTAAAAATATGTATTGACATGAAACTTAGTCAAAAAACAGTTAGAGATAAACATAAGGCTAAATATGAATTAGGTAACTTCTGTGAACAATATGGTCTACCCCCTATAGCTCCATCGTGTAAAAAACATAAGAAAAATAAAAATTTCCCCAAACCATATAAGAAATATCATAAAAAAAATTCATCATCTAAATCATCTGATCAATATTATGCTAAACCTAACAGGAAATATCACAAGAAAACTAAAAACTTCAAGAAGTCAAAATTTACCTAAGATGTTACTTGTTACAATTGTGGTAAAAAAGGTCATTATTCTAACAAATGTAAAGCTAAAGCCAACCTAAAGGACAAACTTAACCAATTACACATTATTGAAGAAAATCAACGTCAAATATTTGACATATTCAACTTAACTAACACCCCGAATCACTCTCCTCATCTATCTAGTACTTCATCAAGTGATCCTAATCTATCTAGTAGTACTTCTGACTATTATTCTCCCACTGATAATATTGATGATGATCCAATTGAACCAGGATGTAATGATACTTGCTGTAAACAAGTCACTGTACTTAGTAAATCCCAGCAAGAAGAAAATTCATTAATTGAATTAATTAGTAAATTAAACAATCCTGACTTGAAAAGAAAATATACTAATAAATTAAAATATTTACTAATTAATAAAGATAAAAAAACCTCATCAAGAGAAACCAATTATCAGTTTAACTTCTACTTTAGAAAGATTCAAAAAAGCTTACCATAAAGAAGTAACCTTACAAGATTTAAGAAAAGAAATTAACCAAATTAAATTAACTATTAAAGAATTAAAAACTAAAGACAAATCATTAGAAAAAGAAATTGCATTATTAAAAATCAATAAAAGTCTTAATGATTTTCAAAACGATAATGATACTTCCTCTGATGAATCTAGTTTTAGTCACGATTGCAGCCGTGTCTTCTTTGATAATCGGTCAACTAAATCTCATCATGACAGTGATAATCATGATGACAGTAATCGTTTAAATATTATTACAAAAATGATTTGTGGCACTAAAACTGTGAGCACTAATGCCCCTAATTTCCAGTTTTGGTAACTTCTTTTTTTTTTTTTTTTTTTTTGGCCTTATATAGAAATTCGGGGCATTAGTGCCCCTGAATTTCGGGGCACATATCACGGTTGATATTATTAATAGAATTAATATTAAAAATATTAATGATTTTGAAATAGAAGTTATAGTCCTAATTGACACCGGCGCTGATTTAAATTGTATCCAAGAAGGTTTAATCCCCACAAAATATTATCATAAAACTAGTGAACAATTAAGTTATGCTAATGAAAGTCAAATGTATATTAAATATAAATTATCTAAAGTGCATATTTGTCAAAATAATGTTTGTTTTAAAACATCATTTGCTTTAGTTCAAAATATGACAGGCAAAGTCATTTTAGTAACTCCATTTATCTTTTTATTATATCCATTCACTACCACTAATCATGGAATAACAACACAAACTTTTGGTCAAACAGTAACCTTTAAATTCTGCCTTCATATTTCACCTAGTTTCACACACTTTTTTCCTTTTCCTTTCTAAATCCCACCTGTTTTTGTTCAGTGATTTTTACTCTAGTCTATACTCTGGTTGTCATTTTATGGGTTTTTCTGGGGCAGCAGGTTCTGCCACTTAGACTTTTTGGTCCATAGGAGAACCAACGCTGAGGGTTTGACAAACAATCCTGCTTTTGGTGGCCATTTTTACATGTAGTAAAGCTTAATGATGAGTTGTGTATGCTTTTAATATTCTTTGGTTCTCATGAACTGTGCCATGGAAGATGGGCTTGCCAGAATTTTGGGTCAAGCTTTAGTGCCAATTGGAGTTGACTAGTATTACTCTGATTGGGCTTCGAATAACTCCAAGATCATCGTCTTTCTCGGGATTTGGGGGTTCAAGATTGTTGATAAGTGTTTACTTGTGGTTATGCTTAACCAGATCAAAGTTTGGTGAGTGAGAGATGAGGAAATGCCGATATCAGTGTTTCTGAGGAGGGTGCTTGGCTGGTGCCCAACTTATTGGGCCGTAAGCCTAGTGCCAATGGGAGTGTGCTCACCTTCAAGCTTTGGTTGGAGGTTTGTTTAACTGCATCCATCTTTTACGTTGTGTTCTGTTTGTTGCACTGAATTACTTGCCTTAGCAACCATCAGGCAATAAGATTGCAACTTGGGGTGTTTAAGTAAGTATTGAGTCCAATCTGATAACTTTTATGCTGTGTTTAGATTATACATTTGGAGGAAAAAAAAAAAGAAAAAAAAGTAGGTATAATGTAGGTGAAATATAGGTATATACATTCACATTTTACCCATTTTTACTTTTCCATTTTGAAATTCCTATTTAAATTCATGGGATAAACACAATTTTAGGGCTTGGTTGAGGTCAGATAAAATTATCAACCCGAATTAAATTCAGATAGGGTTTGGCAGAAGTTATCACAATTTGTGCGACCTGAATAAACGTAAAATATTATAAATTATAGATTATGTTATTGCTGTTTGGAATAAATTATATTACAATAATGTAATATGCTTTTTTGGTAGTACACACTTTTTTTTCTTATATAGGCCCTTCGACCAAGAAGGCATTCCGGAGGGAAGGCCACCCATTTTTTCTTGTCATTCCCTTTTTATCATTGCAATATTCTTTAGAAAATTTTCTCAATTATTCTATTCCTGACCTATTGGTAGTCCATGAATTTTTTTGAAATATTGGATATTTTGATAATTTATTGTTTGGTATATGGTTCATGTATTTATTTTTAGATATTTTCTTTATTATTATTAAGTTTCATAGATTTACATAATTTACATTTTAAATGACAAGTTTCATAGATTTTTAAAAAGAATTACACTAATGATTAGAAGGCCATGAAACCACCTCTTGGTCTTCAAAGTATGAAGGGTAAACTATCAGTAGTGCATCAATTAGTGTATTAATTAGTGTATCAACATATGTTATGATATTATTATTGACCTTACCTATTACATAAATTACAAATATTAAATTTTTTTAAAATTATGTTATATCATTAATTGATATATCAATTAATGCATATAACATTATTCGTAAACTATAGGTCTCTCTAAACCTAAAATTAGATTAAGAGTTAAATGTAAAAGCTTCTGGGGGTTGCTGTGAGAAAGGAGGTGTGGTTGTGTATTTTTTATTTTATTTTTTTGGGTCTGGTAGGAGAATCTGTGCAATTTTGCAAATAATATTTTAGCAATTATGTCAAATTGAATAATTAATTATTTTAAGAAAGTCTAACAATACAAAACCAATAAACCCAACTCCAACTGTATGGTTATTCTTCTTATGAGATAATTATTATTGGTAGGAATCATGATAGAATCATGACAATATTTTACTTTACTTTAGCTAAGGGTGGTAGAGGTATAATAATAATTTTTTAAAATATTAAATAATTAATGAATAAAGCTTGGTAGTTCGAAATTTTCGAGGCTCAAATGGCCTCAATTTCAAAGCGACATCGTTTTAAATTTTTTTTTCCCGGTCTTTTCTCTGAAATAGGGAGAAGAGGGAAGAGAAGAGAGAAGAGAAAAGAAAGAGAGAAGAGGGAGGAAGAGAGAAGAAAGAGAGAAGAGGCGATGGCGGCGTGACGGAGGCGATGGCACGACGGTGGGTCTCTTCCTCTCTCTTCTCTCAACAGATCTATGTGTGTATAAATACATAGATCTGTCTCTGATTTGGTTTTGATTTGTGGGTTTGTTTTTTATTTTGATTTGGTTTTGATTTGTATAGACAGATCAGTTGCTGTGGATTTGTTTTTTATTTTGATTTGTTTTTGATTTGTGTCTCTGCTCTATTTTGATTTGTTTTTGGATTTAGTGGTTTGTTTGATTTTGATTTTTTCAAAGAGCAAAGCAAAGGGAGAAGGAAGAAGAGAGGGGAGGAAGAAGAGAGGGAAAAAAAAGGGTGATTTTGTTTAGAACTCAAACCCATTTTATTCCCTTCATTTCCATCTACTTTCTCACAGCACAAAACAAAAAAATCAAGATTTTGCTTTTGTTGTTGTTGGAGAAAGGTTGGAACTTCATTCTGTGACTCGGTCACGTTTGAGAGAGAGAGAGAGCGGAAACTTTGTAGAAGGCAAGGAAGGGAAAAGAAAAGAAAAAAAAAATTCGGGCCATTTGAGCCCTGATTTTTTGAGCTACTTAGCACGGTTGATAATTAATATAATGAATTAGCCAATAGAATTTTTTTTAAAGGGGCAAATAGTGAAAAATCCTACTAATTTAATTTTTTTAATTTTAATTTTTTTTGTAATCCTATGAAAAATCATACTAATTTAAATTTTAACAATTGTTAGTAACTATTTTACCCTTAATTTAAACTAGCCTTAATTTAGACGAGTATAATACCCATGCAATGCATGGCTTAAATAAATAATCAAAAATTAATTTAAAATTTTATTTTAAAAAATGATAATGAATCTGCTTAAAATATCTTAGAATATATTATTAATGATATTTTAAAAAAAAAACTCAAGTGAATTATTTATTTATTAATTTGAGAAGATAATTAAAAGTTGATTTTTTGTTTTTTTTTAAAAAACAACATGTAAAAATATAGAGAGATAGTATAACTCAAAATGAATTAAAAACTAATTTTTAACTTTTAACCGTCCTCCCAAATTATATGTCATTACTGCTGAGCTAAACAGGGTATTCAAGTGATTACCGGAACAGCGCCCCTGAATAGTATCGGGATCAAAGAAAAGTCAACGAAGTGATTGCGAAAGTGAGTTCTTATTTAAAAAAGGAATAAAAAAAAAAAAAAAAAAAAAAAACAGCCTTGAGAATCCTATTTTTTAGCCCAGCATTCACCTGTTAGTTTTATTTTAGGTACTACTAATTACAGAAACTGCTTCCATTTTTGAAGTTTTGTTTTTGCTAAGAGAGCCGCCTACAGTGGGCGAGACCATCGGCAATGGAAATGTGAGATAAGTCGACACGAGAATCTGAAGCTAAGAAGCTGTTCAACTTTCTCAATGCATCCCTTGCAGAGTACTCTGCTTCTTCTTCATACTTGGAAGGGACAACACTGCCATTCCACAAAGTGTTGTCATATGCTATGATGCCTCCAATCTTAACCAATTTCAAGAGGAACTCATGGTAATTCATATAGTTTTCCTTGCAGCATCCACAAATGCAAAGTCGAAAGACCCTTCTTGTTTCTCCTGGCATTTGTGCAGAACTTATAAGGTCAGTCTCAATCATCATCCTATTTGTATCTCTCACCCATATACAGTTATCGCTCATCAAAAACAAATCTATGAGGTTTGGCAAACATTTATTTATTTATTTTATTTAAAATTTTAAAAAGTCATGTTTGTTTACTTTTTTAAGTGTTTATAGAAAAAAAGGTTTCAAAAAAGAAAAAAAAGATCAGATTTGAAGGTTGGACAGCCATATACTTAATCTCTGTAGTCAGTAAATATATTATGCTCCATACATTCATGTGGTGGGAACAAAGTTGCAGAGCCATGGACTTACATTTGTGAGGAGGTTGTTTAGAACAGTCATGCCATCGGATTGAATGTAGTTGATCTTATGCTCCACACCGACCTTCGTAATAAATGGTAGCCCTACCTCGTAGGCTTCTCTACTTGGGTCTATTGCTATTACCTGCAGAAACTAATTCCATTTTTAGGTTCTTGGGGTTCAATATTTGCTATAATAACTACGCTACAAAATCAGACAAAATAAACGGAGAAGTATCCAAAATTTTAAATGTGTGGATCAAGTACTGAGAATATATTCTGTTCAAAAAAAAGAAAAAAGAAAAAAGAGTACTGAGAATACATAACATTTCTATTTATTGCTGAGGGTTGTTTGTGATGATCTAAATAAGTACGCTTTTTGACTTTTTATGAAATATGGGTTGGGTTTGGATTGGGTTTGAAGTGATGTGTTAGAGAAGTGATGTGACTTAAATAGAATAGTGACTTTTTGACTTTTTTTAAATATGCCAAACCAACCCTTAAAATGGGGATTTGTTTCTATTGACACAAGTTCTGACCGTTGAGTTAACCCTAGTGATTATACTTGCAGATTATTTATGCCTTAGCTAACTTGCAACAAATTAAGAACGAAAAAACTTGCCTTGCCATCATGTGGGAGAGCAAGAGCAGTAGTAAGGAGAGAATACCCAGTGAAAACCCCAATCTCCACTGTCTTTTTGGCGTTCATGATCTTTAGAAGCATTGAGATAAGTTGTCCATCAACGGGCACACTCATTAGACTCCTACAAGTAAAATTTCAAAGGGTTAATTACAACTTCCCATTGTGTTTGGATCAAAGAATATTTTTGAATTAGCAGCAGAATTTAAAAAAAATAAAAATAAATAGGAGGGGACAGTTGAAAACATACCTTTCCTTGTACTTATTGACAGTGGTCTCTCTGAGTTCCTTGAGTAGTTGATGCTCTCTGGGATATGCACTAGTTTCCAAAATGTACTGTAATATGCATAAATGGTGTTTTAACAACATGTTAGAACTATGAAATGCCAAAGTCTGGGATATTATAATGTAAAGTTGTTTATTAGAGCATAGCCAATTGTTTTGCTATGTTTTTTTTCACTCGTTTCGTTAGCCATATATACTTTTTAGTTAGTTTGGAGAGTGAGCCTTTGAAAAATCAAATCCTAATAGGAGAAAAATATCTATGGTAAGGTGAGTTTAGTATGTTCCATTCGTAAAAATTTCACTATGTGATTAGCTTGGAGCATCACATAAACAATATTGTATGATGCTAACCACAATAGTTTGTAACGATAATGTTCATAACATAATTACCGTGGATATGAATGAATTTTTTTTCCCTTTCTTCCTTCTTTGGTGTGGATATGAGAGTGAAAGTAAGCTATCCAAATTTCACAATTTGGACCAAATTGGATTCCATTTTGTTAGGGTGCTGCTTGGAAAGTCCATGAATTGGACCTGATAGACTAACATTGGGCTCTACTCAAATTGAACAACTTCTGACCAATTGGATCCAATTATGATGGGCTAATGAGTTCAAACAACCCTTCGTGAAAGCAGCTTATTCCAGCTGCAATTGGATCAAACCTTGAAAAAAACTATCATCCTTGACAATGGTTCTCCACATAATCTCTCTGAATGTTGACGACATTGAAATTTTTTAAAGCAGTAAGCTTAAAGGTCTGTTTGGTGCAGCTTTGTATGAGATGAAAGTTGATAATAAAAAGCATAAGCTAAACACACCCTCTTCCAACTTTTCGATAATCTATTTTTTCCAACTTACCTCTTAAGCTCTAAATAGAAGTAAAATTTTTTGATATAGATATTTATAAATAAATAAAACCCTATTAAGCTCCAACAAGCTAAAACCAAAAGAAAGAGATAGAATTTGTATATTGAAAGTAATGAACATGTTGGTTAGTTCACTAACCATTAAAAAATACTGAAAAAGCAAAGAAAGAATTAAACTAACCTTTGTGAGGGCTTCACTTTGGATGATATTCTTCATCTTCAAGTCTCCCATGGCTGCAAAGCTTCTCAAGTCTCACAATTTTATTTATTTATTTCACACTAAAGAACAAATTTAATGAACAAGCAAAAGAAAAGCTAGTTGTCAATAAATTGATCATGACTCAAAAGAGGGAGGTTTTAACACTTGGGGCCTCTTTTCATAAATGGTCAGCACGTGTGCACATGTATAAAATCAATATCAACATATATATATATATATATATTAATAATTACTCAAAGATGGAGGTTTTAACACTTGGGGTCACTTTTCATAAATGGTCAGCATGTGTGCACATGCATAAAATCAATATCAATATATCTAATTTTTTAATAATAATTGTTTGCTCTATATTTTGCATCAGCCTTGCTACTTCTATAATTATGTTTTTAAATTTTATAATTTAATTCAAAAATTATAGATTCTAAAAATTGGGGCCTCTTTTTTATAATTATGTTTTAACACTTGGAGCCTTTTTTTTTTTTTTTTTTTCCTACACACTGATGTACCACCTATTATGTTAGGGTAATACTATATAAACAAAAATTATATTAAAAAAAAGTCAATACGAAATGATGTGTTTTATCCATATTCATCCGTATTATAAAAGTCAAAATAACCATTATTATTGTCTATAATTACAAGAATACTTACAAAAATAGTATTACTACATAATTCTTGCAATGTGTTCTGTATGCATATCATTCTTGAAATGGATCCTATTTTAGATTCTAAAAATTCATGATTACGTAACACATTAGTAAAAATTTTATATAAAATTTGTTAGTTTGTACTATATATACATATATCTAGTGAGTTACTCGATGGGTGTGCTATTAAATTTGTAACATATAAATTTTAATTTTGATTTAAAAATATATATATTGTGGATTATTGAAGTGGTAAAGATATTTCTTAAATCCAACATCATAGGTTTAAACTCCATTCACTTCATTATATAATTTTTTTTGTTTTAAATAATTATTCTAGAACTATTTTGAAAAAATTTAAAATATGAGATACATTTGTGTCAACACTACGAAAGGCGTTCACATATTAATAGTATAGATCACATATTAATAGTACAGATCGATAGATAGAGTTTTAAATTTTTTTTTTTTTTTTTTTACAGGAGGTTACCTTTTTCAAGCCCAGGCGTTTTGACATTGGGACGGTCCTTTTTCTGAAAGTCACCCCTTCCACTTGGGCTTCTCTTTAATGGAACATCCACATCCACATCTGTTTTGTGCCACGCAGACACCCACATCAGTATTGATTCAAATGAGTAGCCTTGTTATGCAAACTAATCAAATTTATAATTTTTTTTAATATACTGATGTGGCAGCTACTATATTAGGATAATGGTACACAAACACATGATTTATACATAAATAGTCTATATTGGGAAGAAGATTGAGTTAAAATAATTCATTAAAAGGTAAAATAGGCTAAAATAGTTTATAAGACAAAATTTTACATCAAATTCATAATCATTTCATTTTTTCTCTCACAACCATCAAATTAACTATAAAATAAAAAATAAAAAAAAATTACACAAAATTTTCAAACACAACTTTTTTAACTAAGTTAAAATAGTTAAAAAATTAAATAACTAACTAAAATAGCTAACTTCCCTACTAAGTGCCTGTTTGGCACAGCTTATAATCAGCTTATTCCAGCTTTCAGCTTAATTTAAGCTATTTTGATGTGTTTGATTTAGCTTATAGCTTATAACTTTTTGGAAGTCAGAAATCAACTTATTCTTTGAGTGGGGCAGGAGATGCTTTAAGAATAAGCTGGAAATCAGCTTAAGCTGAAAGTTATAAGCTATAAGCTGTTTAGGCATAAGCTATAAGCAGTTTCCCACAGCTCTACTAAACAGGGCTTAAGGCCACAATGATGTATATCTCATCTATTTATAGTCAAAATTTATGATACTTTTTTTTTTTCACTCATTAGATTTTACATTAGTCTAATCTAGGAAAAACAAAAGAAATAGAGATTATCCCAACGCCCCATGTGGGCTTCAAACCCTTAAACCACCCCAATAAGAGTTGGAGAGTATATCACTACGACATAGGAGTTGGAGTCACTGTTGTGTTGTGTGCACAAGGTTGTGTCTCTTGTAGGGCCCATTTAGGGTCCTACTTTGAAGTGACTGGTAATTTTGGAATATTGCTCTATGTCATTTATAACTTGAGAATTGTTAAGTTATTCTCCAGATATCAAACAAAAAGTATCAACACTCACTATTTTTACTAATGCATATCAAATTGGAGCATCACACGACATTATACTATCAGCAAAAAATAATTTCTCCCCATTTGACGAATCAAATAATTCATTTTTTAAAAAAATATCAAGTAAAATATATTTATAAAAAATTAAATTGATTGGATATCAGTAGATCTTTCATCTAATCACATTTGTATTTAGTTTTATATTTAAAATCATACTTACAATTCATGTTTTATATACAAATGTGATTTGATAAAGGATTACCAATGTCTAATCAATTTAATTTTTTATAAATATATTCTCCTCGATGTTTTTTAAAGAATGAATAGTTCAGATCATCAAAAATAGATCCAAAATGAGCCCCACAAGGTGCACAACGTGACCCCAAATCCATACTACATAAGGCCATGCGTATGTCCATCATTATAGTTTATAATTATAAAAATATCATTGTCATATTATCATTCTAACGTTACATTTCGTATAAATATCATTATTGAAGTTAGCCAAATTTTAAATTCTAAAACTTATTTAACACGTGATGCACTAGTAAAAATAAATAAAAATTAGTATAAAATATGTTAGTTTGTTTTTGTATAGTAGTATTTTTCACACGTGTTACCTTATTTGGTCGATTACATTCCTGCGTCTTGTCTCTAATGGAGCATACACACCTTCATATTGAGGGCTAGAGACCGTATGCTTGATCATTCCACTGAACATCTTCTTTGTATACCAAACGAATCCCACATTTTTTTGCCTCATTTTCAATAGAAAAACTTTCAGCTTCAAATTTAACTCCATTCTCATTTAATTCATCATCCGCTTCCGTCACTGATAAAACTTGTATTTCTTCTATTGTAAAGTAACGCACTATCACATTTTCATAATTGGGTAATGAGCAAAAAGTAATCGATATCGGAGGAGGCCAGTTTTGGGTAATAAGTAATCGATATCGGTGGAAGCTCGTCATTTTCCAATTCTCCGATAATACACTGACGGTAACGATAGCAATTCCCAACAAACTGCTATTAAACCAATTTGGAGGCAGCGGCAAACATATCGAAGACCCTTTACTTTGATGCTTGAACCACTTCCGAATTTCACTTCCTGGAAAATTAATTTGAAAACCACCGTTCTTACGAACAGGACCTCCCTGTATAATGAAGATTGGTCATAATTATTGGATGGTGCTTACACCAGAGAGAGAGAGAGAGAGAGAACCTGAAATTGGCTTGAAAGGAATTTATCTGCCAGCAAGTTGTTTTCCTTATTTTCAACCAATTTGAAGCAATTTAGAAAGGAAAATGTATCAAAGCTTTTGTATATGGATGGACTTGCTATTGTTCTTAATGATTCACAATGATCTGCATGTACACACAAAATGTTCGAAGAAAGCTCTGGCAATTCTTGAAGCCTCTTGCAACGGGATAAATTTAGATATTCCAGCTTAGAAAGTTGGTTCATGGTTGTAGGCAAACTTTCAAAACCACGTCCCCCTAGATCTAAAGTATGCAAATAGTCCCTGCACCATTTTGAACGGCGAAAATTCTCAGGTTTTGAAATAAATTCCAACTGACCAATGCTGTTTGGAATACTCTCAAGATTTTCGCAACAGTAACATTGTAAGTAACAAAGCATTCTGAGAGATCCAATGGATGGATGAAGATTAACCAAACTTGTACACCCACTAAGAATCAACTCTTCAAGATCTGGGACCGTGTTGAAATCTGTGCTCACGGTTAGATATTTTGAACAAAAAAGATCTAGAACCCTCAAGTTGGGTAGAACCTGTTTTAGAAAGATATAAAAGAAATCAATTATAGAAATCAATTAATTGTGACGAAAAACAAAATGCATAATTATACATTGTTGTTTAATGTTGCTGTGTTTTATGTGAAGTTTAACAAGATGCATTGGTTGAAATTTTGAAGGCATACATCTTGAAGGGTATCCATCCCAGTCAAGATACCTTAGCTCATTGGGAAGATATTCCAGGTCTTCGAAAAGGGGAACATCACGAATTATAAGAATTTTTAGCTTCCTCAGCTTTTGAAAAGCTTTAGCGCCCAACTTCAACTCTTCTGGAGACCCAAAATCCTTTGGAGCTCGAATTCCTCGGTTAGGATGCTCCATAACTATGCCTTCAACTTTATCTGTTCCCTAATAACCACAAACAAACAAGAGACAAAATGAGAAGGATGGCGAAATTATGCAGAGATTTTGATAAATCTTTTTACAGTGTTCATTTTTTTTTTAAAGATATCTTACCATATTGTTCATCAGTACACATTATATATCATGAAAAAGCCACAACCTACTACATCGTCCAGTGATTCCTGATGAACAATATTCCTCCCGAAATCTTGTATCAAATCATGCATAATCAACTAACCAAAGTGTGAAACCGTTATGAGAGACTTTTCAAGTAGGCGCTGTATTCCAAGAATGGGTTGGAAGCCAAGACTTTCAAGGATTCTCGTTACAGCAGATTCGAAATCCTGATTGAAAAAATTGGCTATATGTAGGAATATTTCCTGATCTTCCTCGTCCAAATCATCATAACTTATTTTGAGTACTTCAACTTTCGAAAGAGGTATTTTTTCCAATCTTTTTAATGTACTTTCCCAGTAAATTTCTTCTCGATCATGAAGAGAAGAACCCAAAACTTTGAGAGCTAAAGGAAGTCCTCTACAATATTCCACTGCCCAAACTATGTTGTCTTCATAACCTCCTGTTTGCTTGTCTTTGCTAAACGCTTTTGATTTAAAGAGTTTTACAGCTTCGTCTTCTTTTAATTCAGGAACCTCATAGGCAAGTATTGCACCATTTCTCCTTAACACATGCCGATCTCTACCTGTTATAATGATTTTACTTCCAGAATTGAACCAATCATGCTTTCCAAGCAGGTCTTCCACTCCTATTGATTCATCCACATCATCAAGAACAATGAGAACCTTTTTACCACCTATGATTCTCTCTATCATATTTTGTCCACTTTTGATGTTGTTCACTTTATGAACTTTTCCTTTTGAGATTTCATGGAGTTGTTCTTGAAGATACATTGCACCACGTTCTTTCGAAACAGCTCTAACATTCTCCAGAAAGCATTTACCATCAAATTGGCAAGAGATATGATCATAGACAGCTCTAGCCAGAGTTGTCTTGCCTATTCCACCCATTCCTCATATCCCAACAACACAACCATCATCCTTCCCCAAATCTAGCCATTCCATCGCTTTCTTTATACGAGAATTCATCCCAACTAGGCCTTCATCAACACTTGTATTCTCACAAGTGTAGAAATTCATATTCATATGTTTGGGAATATTTTTCTATATTTCTCATTCAAAAGAACATGTTCCTTTATAGTGTTACAATCCTCTTAACATTAGGAAACTTTACAGCTCACACCTTGATTATTGCCTAACTATACACCTTGATTCTTGCCTAACTTATAGGGCTATACACATATCAATAATAATACAGCTCATGCCAACACTCCCCCTCAAGTTGGAGCATATATATCGATCATGCCCAACTTGTCAATTGAGCTGTTAAATACCCTTCCTGATACAGCTTTTGTGAGAGTGTCTGCCAATTGATCCTCTGATTTCACAAATGGAAACCATATAGTCTTTTGGTCGAGATTCTCCTTGATAAAATGGCGATCAATTTCCATATGCTTAGTACGATCATGTTGTGTTGGGTTATGTGTAATCTCAATTGCTGCCTTATTATCACAATGTAAATTCATAGGCATTGGATGTTTAAATCCCAACTCCTCCAATACACGTTTTACCCATAATAACTCACATATACCGTGGGCCATACCTCGAAACTCTGCCTCGGCACTTGATCTTGCTACCACTTTCTATTTCTTGCTCCTCCATGTGACCAAGTTTCCTCCTACAAATGTGAAATACCCAGATGTAGACCTCCTAGTGGTTTGATCTCCTGCCCAATCAGCATTCGTATACCCTTCAATATCAAGACTATTGCTTTTAGCAAAAAATAATCCTTTTCCTGGAGAGGCCTTTAAGTACCTTAAGATTCAATACACAGCATTCATATGTTCTTCACTTGGTGCATGCATAAATCGGCTTACAACGCTTACTGCGTAGGCGGTGTCAGGCCTTGTGTGTGACAAGTAAATTAGTCTTCTAACCAAGCGTTGATAACGACCCTTATTTGTTGGAACCTGGTCTGGATATTCTCCGAGCTTGTGATTCATCTCCATAGGTGTTTCGGCTAGTTTGCAGTCAAGCATTCCAGTTTCAGTCAAAAGATCTAAAACATATTTTCTTTGTGACAAAGAAATTCCTTGCTTTGATCTCGCCACCTTAATTCCCAAGAAGTACTTCAGTTGGCCAAGATCCTTCATTTCGAATTCTTTAGCCAAGTATTCTTGTAATTTTTTTATTTCAACTTCGTCATCACCTGTCACCATCATGTCATCAACATACACAATGAGTGCTGTCACTTTTCTTGATTTGTGTTTTATAAATAGTGTGTGATCCGAGTTACTTTGTTTATAACCGAATGCCTTCATTGTTTTTGAGAATCTCCCAAACCAAGCTCTCGGTGACTGTTTCAACCCATATATTGACTTTCTTAACTTGCAAACCTTGCCTGTATCAGACACACTACATTTCATTCCTGGTGGCAGATCCATGTATACCTCTTCCTCTAAATTCCCATTGAGAAATGCATTTTTTACGTCGAATTGTTGTAGAGGCCATCCTAGATTAGTGGCTAAGGATATAAGAATACGGATGGTGTTGATCTTGGCTACTGGTGCAAACGTTTCTTGATAGTCCACCCCATATTTCTGCGTATATCCTTTCATAACTAGCCTTGCTTTGTATTTGTCAATGATGCCATCTGCTTTGAGTTTAACTGTGAACATCCATTTACACCCAACCATTTTTTTCCCTTGAGGTATTGGCACAAGCTCGCAGGTGGAATTCTTCTACAGAGCCTCCATTTCTTCAGTCATTGCCTTTGTCCATTTTGGGTCAGTGTAGACACCCCATTTTTGACCGACCTTAAGACTCAGATGTCATCGTCTGTGTACTCGGTGATTGTGCATGTTTGTGCTCGTTTTGAGTTTTCAGAACCTTTGGCTGAGCGCCTTGTCTCGGGACCTCTTAACTTTCTTCTCTTGGCCTGGTTTTTGGACCATGCCTTGCTGCCTTTGCCTAGGGGGAAACAAAGGCCTGTAGGCCACTTTTTGTAGCCGTAGGCTACCTTTCCCTCTCGTAGGCCACTTGTGGTGGCCCGTAGACTAGTTTTCGAGGCTTCCGACTGAGTGCCTTGCCTTGCGGACTCTTATCTTCCTTCCTTTTGGTTTGTTTTTGAACCAAACCTTGTTACTCTTTGCTTGGAGGGTGGAACAAGGGTGTAGACCAGTTTCCCCCTCTGTAGACCACTTTTCTTCCCTGCTAGCCACTTTTGGTGGTTGGCCAGCTAGGGTGGGTGGTCTGTGGACCACCTAAGGTGGTCGGCAACCTGCCACCACCTTCTACTCTCTCTGCAGACCCTCTTCCTCCCTTGCCGACCAATTTTATTCCCTGTAGACCACTTTTTGTGGTCGGTCGACTAGGGAGACTGGTCGGTCGACCACTTTAACTGGTCGGCTGCCTTTCTACATTTTCTGCAGATATTTTCCTTACCAGCTGTTGGGCACAGAAGGCATCCTCCATACACGTGTATGGAGGGATTGCACCAAGCTTCTAGTTTGTTCAACAAGCTTGAGGCTTGGAATTCTATAAGAGGGAAGGTCCCTCTCCCTTTCCAGAGGTTTAGAAGTTTTAGGGCTAAACATATCCCTCTCTCTCTATATATATATATATTTCTCCCTCTCTCTCTATATTTGTGCTTAAAAGTGTTGTTTCTTCACACTTTTGCACACAAACACCTACTCAAACACCACAATCTTGTGTCTTGCTTGGACTCAAAAGTTGGTTTTAGCTCAGAAAAGTTGCTATATTGCTGTGGTTCTTCAAGGGTAAGTATATATCCCCTTTTAGGCTTGTTTTTGTATTAGTTTAGGCCACCTTTGTATGCTTATTTTGGCCTAATTGTCAACTACAAAAAGTTTCATTTTTAAGTATTAAAAATGGTTGTTTGAGACCTCTTTGGTGTTGGAGGTGTTTTACCCTCTTGTGTGCCTTGTTTTGCTTTGCTTTGTGCTATCTCCTAAGGCCTTTGAGATCACATTCTCTTGGCCTTTTAACCATTGAATTCCAGAGGAATTTTAGTGGTGGAAAGTGTGTTTTGAGGCCCCAAATAGGAGGGGGTCATCCCCTCTCCTTGTGTCTTGATTGCTTGTGTTGTTGGCTTAACACTTTGGCATGTTTTTCTACCTCCTTGAGGCTCCATCTTAGCATGTCTTAGGCCTTATTTTAACATGATATAGCTCTATTTTGGGTCGGTTTGACTGCCTGTTGCATGCTTCATACCCTTGTAGTGCAATCCTCCTTATAGCCTTAACATATATTATGCTTTGGACCACCATTTTAGCATGTTTTTGGCTCCACTCCAGCAAGTTTTACTCATGTTTTGCCATGCTTAAGCTCTGTTTTAAGTGGTTTTGATCATGCATGCCTTGCTTTGTATAGCCATAGTACAATTCCACTCACTAGCCTAGCATGCTTACTACTTTGGCCTATGGTTCTAGCTTGTTTTGGCTCTATTTCAGCATGCTTTTTGCCATGATTTCACATGCTTTAGGTCTGATTTGGGTGGTCTTGATCATGTATGCTTTGCTTTGTATAGCCATAGTGTAAAGCCCCTCCACTAGCTTTGTGTTTTGAGTCCACTAGCATGCATTGCTTGGGCTATTTGTATGATTTAGCATCATTTGGTATATGATTTCAGAGCATGTTTCACTGTCATACCCTCGTGTGTATCACTTTTTCAATGCTTTGGAGGGTTGTGCTTTATGCCTTAACCATGAGCCAATATGTATGCATGCTTGCCTAAGCTTTTGGGCTACCATCTCAGCATGTTTTTGGTGTTATTTTACCATGTTACAACTCTGATTTTTGTTGGTGAAGTCATCTGCTTGGTTTTGGTAAGTGTAGTGTAATCCTCCTCATTGGCCTTGCATGCATCATGCTTTATGCCTCTTGTTCTAGCATGTGTTAGCTCTACTCTATACATGTTTTGGCATTGTTTTGACTTGCCTTGGGACTGTTTTGAGTCATCTTGGCCCTTTGGGGCTTGCTTGATATGGCTATAGTGTAATTGGCCTTGCTAGTCTTGAGTTTTGAGCCTCCTAGCATGCCTCATTTGTGATGTATGCATGATTTGGCATCATTTGTAATTTTAGAGCTTATATCTTTGCTATACTCCATGTTTATCACTCTTTCATTGCCCTTGAGGGTTATGCATTATGCCTTGTTTCTGAGCCAATGAATGAACATGCTTTCCTTCCCTTTTGAGCCTATGTTTTAGCATGTTTTTGGCCTTGATTTAGCATGCCTCAACTCTGTTTTGAGTAGTTTGGGTCATATAGGATTTGTTATGCATGTTTGTAATGCAATAGCTTTGACTAGCCTAATGATTCAAGGTCCTTAGGATGCTATGCTTGTGTTGTTTGGATGATTTGGCATCATTTCACACATGATTTCAGTGCATATAGTGTAGCTACACTCTCACATTTGTCATTTCTTCATTATGTTTGAGAGTTGTGCTCCTATGCTTTGTTCATGGGTTAATACATGAACATTATTTTCTTGTCTTTCATGCTATCATCTCAGCGCGCCACTGTTTTGGCATGGTTTAGGTCTGTCCATAGTTGGTTTAGCCATTTAAACTTGGTATTGCATGCCTCTTGTGAGATGCTCTTTGCTAGCTTTGATATTCTTGGCCTCCGAACATGCCATGCATGCATTGTTCACATGATGGAACCTTGTGCATGCCACATTAGCATTGATAGATAGACATGTTGTATGTGTTGCATTGTGTTTGGATTGGACGTTAATCCAAACATGAGGAATGTGGCACGTTTCATACTCAAAGTGATGAAACGTGTAGCATTCTTTAGTCGCCGACCTTCTTGATCAAGAATGATGGAGGTGGAGGCCCTTATGTGTTATTTGCGCATTCATTGACATTGACTTGTGCAAACTTGTCTTCTCGGCCATTGTGCATTGCGATGCTCGGTTGGTGGCCCGAGAGTCAAGTACCGCACTCCCTTGAGCTTGAGAAATGATAGGGAGGGTGGTTGTGCACATATATCTTGCAAATACACTGCTGTGCCCCTTATTGTTCTCTGTTGCAGCAAAACTGGAGCTTGGCAAATTTTCTGGTCGGCCGACCAGTAGGGGTGGTTGACCGACCACTTTTTCTGGTTTACAGAAAGTTTTTCTGGTCTACAAGTGGTCTATAGCCCCCTTTTCTAGTCGGCAATGCACCAGGAGGTCCCTATGTTAGAGCAGAAGCATTTGGAAGTCAGTGCACTTTTCAGAGATCAAATCAAATGCAAACAGAGGCAATTCTGGGTATAGTACTGGATTTTCGAGCGAGGCGATCAAGCATGCATGCACCCCTCACCCCGAGGCTCCTTTTAACTGCTTTGCTTAACTAGCTAATTCGTCGGTTTTATACTTAATTAGTTAATGCGCTTAATTAATCGATTTGTGTTGTAATAACTAATTAGTTAACTAGGAATAATTAATCAGTTTTGGTTTGTAATAATTAGTTTAATTAGCGTAGCTAGTTAGCTTATTATTCGGACCCTCCGTCGAGAGGGCAAATGTTGTAATAAGTGTGCGTGTGTGTCTGAATGTCTTCCAATCCCACGTCTTTCTCCCTTTTATTTACCCACTTTCAGTGGTTAGATTAGGGCATATTTCAATTAGCATACTTATGCTTTGCATGCGTGCATCATTTATTTGTCTTGCATGCACCGGGCTCGGCGCATCATACAAACTGCATTGTATTTCAATACCTATTTGAATACATATTATCAAGTATTGCAACTCATATGCCATCTTAGGTAGCCGAGCCTATCTCATTGCATTTTGCATGTGTTGCGTTAGGCATTGTTAACATAGCTAGGAGCATGCATTGTTTTCTAACTAGTTTTCTGTTTTGGCTCGAAGTACTAGGTAAGCTTTTACGCTTTAGCATACTGCATGAGATTTATATGTTGCCATGTATAGCATGCTTGTCATGAGGCTATTTTCTTAATTGCTATAATTGTATGAATGCTTGTGGATGAAGGCTTTATTACTTGAATTGGAACAATTCATCAAAATGTGAGTTTTAAGCCCACTTGAAGTGGCAAATCATCATGTTTTAAGCCCACTTGAGGGTGGCAAATCCGCGCTTTAGCCTACTTGTGAGTAGCAACTTCAAACCATTTTCAAAAACAAACATGAGATGCTTTGTTCCAAATTGAGCGATTTAGTCTATACTTGTATGCTGTGCGCATCACGTAGTAAGTTAGCTAATAAACCGGAATAAGAACATATGTGTTTACTAAAATAACATATCATGTTAGTAGAGGCCGATCTTTGATCGGGCGAGCGAGGGTGCTCATTTCAGGACCTTCCCCTCTCGTACCCAAGTTCCCGAGCCGAGGCAACTTTGGTAATGACGGACACGTGGCCTTAGGCATGAGTCAGGGTTTCCTAAATTTTCCAAAATAAAATCTTTGGGTGGCGACTTTGAAATCTGGCAAAGCAGTCCATATTTGGCGCTTTTTGATAAAAATTGATTTTCCAAAACGATTTGTCAGATTTGGACTCTTTGGTGATTTATCAGTCTTACATTGCACTTTGTGAGATTAGATTCAGAACCGTGACAGGAGTCCGAACTGTAGTAGCTAGACCCAGTTCGGGCGGTCTACAGTCAGCGAGTGCATCCTGCACACTACTAGGAATAGATACAGAAGATAATTGATTAACAGTAAGTGCATATGACTCTGACAACCTATGGGTGGACACATGGCTACTAATCGGATATTTAGATTTGGCTTTGGGATCAGGTTTATATTGTTTTTTCGGGACTCCCTTATTTGACCTTTGTGAGTATCTAAGTTCTAGGTTCCAGGCAGAATCATTCGAGTTGAGTTCATGTGGTAGAGTGTTTTAAATTACCTGAGGGAGAACATTCGGGGCTAATTCTTTAGTAAATGGTGTAGAATAGGGCAGTTCCTCATTTGACAATGCATTTTGCAATTCTTTGTCTCCATTTGGTACCTCAGACATGTTTAACACATCAGGTAGAACCGCGGGTCCATTGTTCCCATTGTTCTCATCATGGATTGATTGTATACTTTCATCGGAAACTTCATTGGAAGAGTGCTCAAGACTGTTTTCTACCTCTAATCTATCTTCTAGTGCTTCCAAGTCCATAAATGCATCATATGCATTCTGAGCGTTCTCTGCATTCTGTCTCCCCCCTGAAGAGGAGGCTTAGAGACATCCCCTAAGTAATAAGATGTTGATTCATGAAAGGAAACATCCAAGGTCACATACAATTTATGTGTTTGTGGATCAAAACAACGATACCCTTTCTGAAATTCCGCATAACCAACGAAGATACACTTAGTTGCGCGAGGATCAAGTTTACTACGTTGATGCCGGGGAATGTGAACATAGGCAACACACCCAAACACCCGAGGTTCAAGATTGGGTAATGCAGGAGCAGACAAGAGAGACCAAAGCTTTTGCTGAGGAGTCTGAAAAGTAATAACACGTGAAAGTGTTCGGTTAAGGAGGTAAGCTGCGGATCGCACAGCTTTGCCCCAATAGGACCGAGGCAGATTCATACCAAACAAAGAGGCACGAACAATTTCCATAATCTGACGGTTCTTTCTTTCGGCGAGGCCATTCTGTTGTGGAGTATCGGAACAAGAGGTTTGGTGGCGAATCCCATGGATACTAAGGAATTGGCAGGTACAGCATTTATATATTCCCCACCATTGTCTGATTGAAGAACCTTGACTTGCTGTTGATATTGAGTGGCCACCATATGATGAAACTCCTGAAAAATAGCCCGCATATCACTCTTGTGCTGAAGAAGTGAAACCCAAGTCATTCGGGTACATTCATCAATAAAAGTCACAAAAATAACGAGCACCAGACAAATATGGAATTTTAGCGGGTCCCCAAACGTCGGAATGAATAACGAAAAAAGGATTGAAACTTTTATTAAAACTAGGTAAATAAGAAATACGATGGCTCTTAGCCAGTTCACAAATATGACATTTGAATTCGGAATCATGAACACGCGAAAACAAATGCGGCTTTAATTTCCGAAGATAACTAAAAGATAAATGTCCTAATCGCCGATGCCATAGCCAAACAGTAGCTTTAGCAGCGTCCACCCCACTAGCAAGTTGTGTCTGTCCCATCTGTTTTGCCCCGCCATTTGTCAGATCCAAATAGTAGAGATTGCCCCGTCTAACACCATAACTAAGAATCTGCCGAGTTAGAATGTCCTGAAAAATGCAAAAAAAGGCCAAAACGTCACAGTGCAAGACAGAGTGTGGGTAATTTGACTAACAGATAACAAATTGTATGAGAGAGATGGGACAACAAGGACTGTATCCAAGGTGAGTGTATCAGATAAGGTAACAGAGCCCTCTCCAGTGACTAGTGAGGCACTGTTATTAGCAGTTGAGATACTGGATTGAGATGATGACTTGATGGACTGTAATTGATGTGGGTTATTTGTCATATGATCAGATGCACCTGTATCAATAATCCATGTACCATTCTTAGAGTCTATAGAAAAAACACAGGCCTTACCATTATTACCTGAGTGGGCTATATTAGCAGTAGTAGTGGGCAAAGGACAATCAGCCTCAGTGGTGGCCATAGCAGCTTTACTTACTTGCTTTCGGGGCTTCTTGGTAAAATCCCACCACTCAGGATAGCCAATAATCTTGTAGCATCATTGCTTGGAGTGTCCCGTTTCACCACAATGAGAGCACATCAAGCCTCCATTCTTGCCGTGAGTTTGAGGTTTGCCATTCTTTGACGAGGAATTAAAGAATCTAGGTGATGAACCATGGCGAGTTCGGGTAGCAACCATAACCGAACTCTCAGAAGTTATACGTGATTCCCCCATTGTCTGACGTTGTTGGTGATCTTTATGGACGTATGCATAACTTCTTTCCAAGTCAAGTGGTGGATCTTTGCACAAGATTTCACTACGGACCTGGTTAAAATCAAAATCTAGTCCACTCAAGAATATGTGGACTCTAAGTTTGGCCATTGTTGAGTGCAACCTAGTAACTCCTTCAACAGTATCTGCTTGGGATGCAGTCCTGTCATAAATTTCCTGAAAAATGGCAATAAGTTCATTGTAATAAGTGGGTAAGGGGCGACCATTTTGTTTGGTAGAGAAGGATGTTCGGTTCAATTTGAATAAGCGGGTTTCATCAGACCCATCATAGAAGGTCTTCGAGACCGCCTCCCATATCTCTTTGGCTGTGGGAAGTCGAATGAAACGTTGCATCAATGATGTGGTCATGGAGTCAATAAGCCAACCTTTGACCCTGTTGTTTTCAACAACCCATGTATCATAATTGGCATCTCCATGTACTGGTTTTGTAGTTGTTCCAGTGAGATATCCGATTTTGTTTCGAGCATCGATATGCATTTCCATGAGTTGAGACCATAATGAATAATTGGTCTCATCCAGTGTGATTCCGATGGGGAATGGAGAATTGTTCTGGTGAACTTGTTGGACAATAACCTGGGGTGTGGCAACTGCTGTTTCTGTTACGATTGATTGCTCACCCATTGAATCGCAGAGTATAACAACACAGGAAGACTTTGTTGAATTGATTCGGGAGAAATTTCTGATCCTACTGACGGATCTGATTCGATGTGACTTCTGGTCTATGAGTTACAATATTACGGAGACGGATGGTGCAGTGGGACTCCAACGTCAATTATGGCTTCGGAACTCCTAGGAGATTAGGATTTCAAGGAGCGCTTTAGGATCGAACTTTTTCCTCTGATACCATGTAGAAATTCATATTCATATGTTTGGGAATATTTTTCTATATTTCTGTTGGCTTATTTTTCCTACGAAGGAAAATATCATAAATGCGAGCGTGCTAGCAAAGATTGAAAAACCCCTTACAGATTAAATTCAAGCCAATTATCAAGCGTTGCGTTGACGGTTCTTTTGCCTCAACAAAGAGGACTTCAAAATTGCCAAGTGTAGAGAACAACAAAATTAAAAGAAGAATGAGGGACAGAGAAAGACGATTGAGTGAACAGTCAAAATAATAATTATTTACCTCTACTCCTATGTTTCGAAAAGGAAGTACATAAAATGCTTTAAAGAAAATGCTGAAAATAAATGCTTCGAAATATAAATCTATGTTAAACTACTCCTAAGATAAGAAAAATGACAAGAAATATTGAAATCAATTGTCTTTGATTTAAGTTCTGGATGTTTACAATGTAGTCATGAATGGCTATTTATAGGCAAATATTTGTAGGAAAAAACTTCCAGCAATAACTACCCAATAACCATCTAAAACTATCCACGCTTCCATCTTCATTCCCACAATGCCACATATCTCTCCATGTCTTCATAATTTTCTTTAACTTCCAATTCATGCTCCATCATCTTTTTCACATTTCATAACTTCTCATAACCTCCAAATGAGTAGGAGGATGTCACATGTCCTGCAATTATATAAATAATAAATAATAATAAAAATTACAGATTTATGGTGCCAACAATTTCTCATTCAGAAGAACATGTTCCTTTATAGTGTTACAATCCTCCTAACATTAAGAAACTTTACAGCTCACACCTTGATTCTTGCCTAACTATACACCTTGATTCTTGCCTATAAGGCTATACATATATCAAAAATAATACAGCTCATGCCAACAACAAGGAATAATTTCCCTAACAATTTCTTCGATAAGCTTTGATTCAGACCTGCAGGTTGAGAGGAAAAATAAAAGAAAATTCATGCATCAAAACTCAAACAAGCTTAAACAAGAAAAATAGATTAATTTTGCTCATTCCCTTGAAATATTTTTGTTCGTTCAAAAACCAAAATTGAAATATATTGTCTCGTATTTTGGTTCTCTACATGCACCTAAACTTTTTGATAATAATAAAGCAAAGGAAAGGAGAACAAATTAAGTTAAAAGTAGAAAATTTATTACTCGAATTGTGGATCAGGGTAAACAAACCCCGATAATTTGGCTACTTTCTTCAAAGCTTCCTTCCAAATTTGAACCCTTTCAATCTCCATTTCATGCTCGGAAACCAATTGAGCAAATCCTTCGCCGAAAGTCCCCGTTTGGTTTCCTACCTCCGATGGATTCACATGGAAAAACACTGGATAAACCATTTGATCCGTCTGATTCTGGCATTCCAGTATCTTCACAAGTTCATCCAAACACCATTTCGACGAAGCATAGTTTTTCGATATGACGATGATGGAATATCTTGATTCTTCAATTGCTTTCAGGAGATCTGGCGAAATTTCTTTCCCTCTTTCGAGCTCACTGTTGTCCCTCTCAAATCAACTCTTTGTAGAGATGACTAATGAAGTTGTGGCGAGTGTCTGTAGCTATGAAGCTCAAGTACACATCGTATCTAAATTGAGACGAAGATGATGATGGAATGGAGCTATTGGATCTTCTGAAAGGCATCAAAACCATTGTGAAATTGGGAGAATTTTTTGTCTGATTTATCAAATTACAAAGGGGATTTGGATTTGTAGTAATCGTCGTCCTCCTGGAGGACTGCGATATCGGTAAGCAATTTAGGAGTCTTTGGTAAAAAATTACTTTTTTTTAATTATTTTACTTTTTTATTAAAAAAAAAAAAAAAGAGAAAAATGATGTGATTTAAAATTAATAAAAAAATATTAAAAATTGATTCCTTTTTTTAATCTCCTTTCAAAAGACCCCTTAGTTGTCTCGGTAACCTTCCACGAATTTGCAGCGTCGTTTCAATCTGCGGAGGCCAAATTATATTTTAACCTTCTCAATGTCTCATACAGTAGTATTATTTTATTTCTTTAAATTAAAAATTAAGACAATTGCGTTATTTGTAAGCTATTAATCATCTTAGTAAACTTTCACAAATTATTTAGAGTGGTTTAATTAAGTATATTTTTTTATTTTTTTTATAAAAAGCGTGTAAAAAATTATAAAAGTAATGTCACTTAAAAAAGATAAAAAAAAAAAAGAGTATACTTACATAGTATGAGTAATGTTAGAAATTTTAAAAATTCTACTAAAATTTTTACAAAATATCTCACGTGTGAGATCTCACACCCATATGAGACATAATAAAAATTTTGGTAGAATTTTTAAAACCTCTAATCTTTTTGTATATAGCATACCCCAAACCAATCAACTGGTTTCATTGTTTACAGGCTAAATTATATTTTACCCTTCTCAATTATTGTTTGATAGTATTATTTTATTTCTTTAAATTAAAAATTAAGACGAACCAATCTCTAATTGTATTATTTTATCTCTTTCATTTAAAAATGAAGACAATTGCGTTATTTGTAAGCTATTTAATCGTCTCGGTAAACTTCCACCAATGTGTGGTGTGGTTTCATTGTTCAGAGAGCAAATTGTATCTTAACTTTTTCTATTATTGTCGGATAGTATTATTTTATTTCTTTAAATTAAAAATTAAGACACCTTAGTCGCACTACAAGAAAATGGGGCTTAAAAGACGGAACTATTTGCGACGGTAAATTTGTCGTCACAAAAAGTAAAAAATACCGTCTCAAAAAATCAGAGTATTTGCGACGGTAAAAAATACCGTCTAAAAAAAAGGAGTATTTGCGACGGTAGAAAAATACCGTCTCAAAAAAGAAGGGTATTTGCGACGGTATTTTCTGCCGTCGCAAATACTCTCCTTTTTTGAGACGGTATTTTTTTACCGTCGCAAATACTCTGTTTTTTGAGACGGTATTTTTTACCATCGCAAATATTCTGATTTTTTGAGACGGCATTTTCTACCGTCGCCAAAAGTGACTTTTGTGTTTTTTTTTTAAAGTGAATATTTTTAAATTTTTAAATATTTTTTTTAGATGCACTTTACTTAAATGTATCTAAAAAAAATTATGAAAAAATATTTTTAAAAATTAATAAATACATACAAATATAAAAAAATGTATTGAATTATTGTATTTCTTTTGTATTTTTGGTATTTAGTGAATTTTTAAAAGATTTTTTTTACAATTTTTTTACTTTTTAGGTGTATTTATGTTAGGTGTGTCTAAAAATTTAAAAAATTACTTAAAATATTAAAAAATTCAGTAAAAATAATATAACACGGAAAACAAGAAAGTATAATTTTCTCAAAAGAGTTTTTGGAAAACTCTAACCTAGCATAGTGATTGTGGTTTTAAGACAGCTTCATATATATACAGTCACAAAATAGTTTGAATAAATTCAACGGTATTTTTCTGTCGCAAAAAAAAAAAAAAAAAACAAAAAAAATGATGTCATCTTACTCTTTTAATATAACATCTCTTTTCATTCATTTTTTCATCTTCTTGTCTCTCTGTATTTATCTCTCTCTGTTCTCTTTGTCTCTTTCACTCATCACTCTTCTTTTTCTGTCTGTCTATTTCTCTCTCTCATTTTCTCTCTGTATCTCTCGCATATCTTTCTTCTCTTTATCTCTCTCATATGTCTTCTCTTTCTGTCTCTCTCGCTCATCTTTCTTCTCTCTATCTCTCTCATTTATTTTCTCTCTCTCTCTCTCTCTCTCTCTCTCTCTCTCTTATTTCTATCTCTCTCGCCATCTCTCTTTTTCTATGTCTCTCTGGCTCATCTCTTTTCGCTCTATTTCTCTCTCTTTTTGTCTGTCTGTCTCTTTCTCTTTTTCTGTGTGTCTCTCGTCTATCTCTCTTCTCTATATCTCTTTCATCTTTCTTCTCTCTCTGTCTCTCTTCTCTCTCTCTTCTTTTTTTCTCTCTCGCTTTCTCGCTCATCTCTTTCTGTCTCTCTCTCGTTTATTTCTTTTCGCTCTTTTTTTTTTCTCTCTCTGTCTCTCTCTCTGTCTATATCTTTTCACTTATTTTTTCATCTTTTTCTCTCTCTTTTCTTTCTCTCTCTCATTCATCACTCTTCTCTCTCTGTCTGTCTATTTGTCTCTCTCTCTCTCTGTGTCTCTCATTCATCTATTTCTTCTCTCATCTCTTTTCTCTCTCTCTGTGCCTCTCACTCATATCTCTCTCTCACCACTCATCTCCTCCACCACCTTCACCACTACTATAAATGCCATTTCACTACCACCACTACTACTACGATCGCCATTTCACCTCTACGACTACCATTACTACTACCATCATCACCACTCCACTACCACCACTACCACTATTGCCATTACTACTACTACTACCATTACCTCTCTTTCACCCCTGCTACTCCATCTACTATACTACTACCACAACTTCACCACTAAGCTCTCTCTGTGTCTATTTGTCTGTCTCTCGCTCTTCTCTCTCTCTCTCTCTCTCTCTCTTTCTCTCTATGTGTCTGTCTGTCTGCTTGTCTCTCTTCTCCATTGTGTCACCTTGCTCACTCTCTCCCTCATCTCTTCTCTATTTACCGAGCTCTCCACTACAAGAAAATGCACTTTTAGCGACCACTTTGTCTCTCTCTCTCTCTCACTCATCACTTTGTCTCTGTCTGTCTGTCTCTCTCACTTTCTCTCTCTCTATCTCTCTTCTCTATCTGTCTCTCACTCATCTCTCTCTCACCACCCATGTTTCCAGACAGCCTAAGCAACTCTAGACATTCAGTGTGGCTTGTTGTCCAATCAAGGGCCTAGTTGATTGACCCAAGTACAAAAGGTTATTATCCTTGATTTATTTACTCCCTTCTTAATTCTAGAATTTCTATTTAATCTATCAAATATCAAATTAGCATGGCTTCAGGTGTAATCCTTGATCCATTTGCATTACTCTATAAAAATTGACATTTTTTGTTTTTGTTTTTGTTTTGTTTCCTATATAAAGGAAAAGAGAAATTGGAGAAGCAGTCCATTTTATGCTCCGTTTGGAAGAGGAGCTCGATTTTGTCCAGGGACAGAGTTGGCTCGCCTTCAAATTGCTCTCTTTCTTCATTACTTCGTTACTACATACAGGTTATTTTCATCCCTCAAATATTTATGAAAAACATTATACAGACAAACAAACTTTTACGTAGTACCAAAATAAAAAAAAGAAACTTAAGAAAAATTATGTTGCATTAATTAATGGTTGTAAAAGATGTCCTCAAATTATGGGTTTGTTTTTTGAGGGTTTGTATATATATATATCACCAAATACATTTCACCATTTTCTTCAACTTCTTAGATAGATGCACACAATAAACTCCACCATATTTGCATGTAGGACACATCACATTCAAAAATTAATGGTGAGTCTCATTATTTATTTATAAATATGATGGATTATATACATATTGTTTTTTGTGTGGATGATGTGAAGAAATTATGTTGTAAATGAAGTTCTTATTTCGCTGCAAATTATTTTGGTAGGTGGACCCAACTCAAGGAGGATCGGATGTCTTTCTTTCCTTCAGCTCGATTAGTGAATGGCTTTCAAATCCAAATAACAAAATTTTTATTTTCCCATTATATACATTACATACTGTTTCCCTCCATATTTCAACCTTGAGGAAAACTGAGGGTTGAATATTTTGTAACCAATTTTCATAGTACAAATTTGTATTGTGGTGATGAAACATTCGACCCTCCTTCAAGCTTGCAGGTGAATTGAATATGTGAGATTGTGCGACTCAAAAAGGAAAGATTTTGTGGGATGAGGTGAAAGTTTTAAGATCAAAACTATAAGTGGAATGAAGAATTTGTGGGAACATTGTCAGTCTTTTTATTAAAACTGAGTTAAGTAACAGAAGTGATCATTGGTTACCTTTGTGAACTCTTGCTTTGTTTGAATCGTGAATTTGTAAATGGAGAAAAAAGTAATTTATATTCATTTATATTGTGTTTATTTTTTTCATTTCTTTTATATTTTTAAATTTTATCGGAGGATAATTATGGAATATTATGTAGTGGGATAATTTTCTTGATGTGTAATTATGAATGGAAGAATATTTTATTATGAAGAAATTGTTATTTTATACAGAAATTTTTATATTATTATGTAATTATTATGGAGAAATTTTAGTATTTTTAATAATTTTATCGGATGATTTTTTTTCTTTTTTGTGACGGCACTACAGTGTCGCAAAAAACAAAAAATTTTATTATTTTTATTGATTTTGTTACAGGTTTTACTTTTTGTGACGACACTAAACTGTCGCAAAAAATAGAAATTTTATTATTTAAAATAGAAATTTTATTATTTTTTTAATACTTTTTGTGACGGCATTACACTGTTGCAAAAAATAAATTTTTTTATATTTTTAATACTTTTTGCGACGGCACGAAACCGTCGCAAAAACAATGTTTTGCCGTTGCAAAAAAAAAACTATTAGCGACGGTATTTTTTGCCGTCTCAAATAACATTTTTAGCGACGGTAAAATAGTGCCGTCGCAAAAAGTCAAAGATATTTCAAACTTTATTAGCGACTGCACCGTGCCGTCGCAAAAACATTAGCGACGGCACTGTACCGTCGCAAAAACTCTTTTGCTACCCCTCTATTTACGACCCCCTCTTGCCGTAGCAAAAAATCATTTTGCCGTCGCAAAAAGTTTTTGCGACGGCATTAGGAGTATTAGCGACGGTATTTTATCGTCGCAAAAAGTCAATTTTTTTGTAGTGTCGTCTAGGTAAACTTCCATGAATTGGCAGCGTGATTTCATTGTTGAAAGAGCAAATTATATTTTAACCTTCTCAATTATCGTTTGATAGTATTATTTTATGAGAAAATTGTTAGAAACTCCCATTTGGGAGAGTTATTGTCTATCAAGTCCTCATTTTAAATTTATACATGTGAATGTCCTGTTTTTTTGATAATATACTCTGAAGGATCTCATTCTGTTATTATGGAATGGATTTTGTAACTAAAATACCCTTTTATATTGTGGCTAGAAACGTTTTTGGAAGGGATTGTTTAAATTCCATCAATTACGTTGATTGGGTGTGGACGATATGGAAAGATCATATGTATAGGCAAATTTTTAGGAGAAGGAAGGGGAAGGGGGGGGGGGTGACAAGGTTCTTGAGTATTTGAAGGCTATGTGGGAGGGGGTGGGGCAAGGTCTGCACATTTGTTTGGTGGTGTATTCAACACACTGTTTCAGAGTTGTAGTCCGTGGTGCTGTGTTCTTGGATTGCGGCGAAGGTAATGTTATTGCTTTTTTATTCATTTTGGTATTGGGTTTAGTTTGGGGGTGTGAACGTTGACTTGTGTTCGCGTTAGCGGTGTGTAAACACTTGTGTCACGATGTGACGTTTTATCCCACATTGTGAAATAATGTACGTATAATGCGGTATCGGCGAAGTGAATTTTCACATTTAATCTACATTTTTTTTGTTCTATTCCGATGCAGGAAATGGTGGACAACATCATGTTGTTGTGTTTGTACAGGGTCAAAACATTGCCATTATAGTTTGTGTTGATTTCACGTTGCCATTAGTAGGTTGGCTGATAACATTTGCGAAAACGTGTACGAAATACATAATGCTCCGACATGAGCCACGTTCAAGTCATATCACACAATCAGAGTCAATACACCACATCAAGTGACCATTCATAACACCATCAAAAAAACACAAACAAAGTTGATTATAGTAATCAAAATTCCACCATAATTGTAATGCAAACTTTGTAGTTCATCAGCACACAAAAAACGAATTACAGTTTCAATGTTTCAAACATAAATCATAGACGTGTTGCGTCGGGCTCCCAAAACTTAACATACGCGACTTTACGGTGATAGAAAACGTATCATCAAGGTTACTTCAATTAAGATGCTAAACAAAACCCAGCGAAAACTAAGTTGACCACAAAAAATGAAAAAATAAAAGACATGACCCAAACACACAATGTTCCATATCAGCCCAGCGCACTATTTTGCGAAGTCGTCATCGGACTTGGAATGGGTAAAAGCCCAGCGCACGTTGTAATGATTGTTGCAACCTCTACTGCCGAACCAAAATATCAATAAATATCCAAATGTATCAAGCTCACCAAGCATAACAAAACTAACGACAACAATATACAGGTATGTTTCCTGTCTCAGATTTTATGGGATTTGGGGGTTTTCTAATGTATATCAATCACGCGCAACCAATTCCATTCCAATATGAAATGTGGGATTTGATTACACCATGTACGCAGCACACAATGATTACAAAATGAACCACTGATTTAGGAAACAATAATTTCACATACATACACCCATAACAAACGCGTACTAATTTCGACAGAATTCCGTTCAAAAACCCTAGATCGATTGTGGGAGCCAAATATATGGCTAAATCAGAAGGGGCGTATTTTACAAGACTGACATTAACCGACTGCATCCTGGAAGAGTAGGAGGGGCCGAACACAATACGTAGGCCGAATAAGGAAGGATCCTTGAGGCCGAATAGAAGAAAGGGTAATGATTGAAAAGTAGGCCCTGGTCCCGAGGCCCAAAAGGAACAGATATAAATATAGGAGCATCGTTCTTGGAAAGGTATGTAAGAATCACTTCATTTAACTTAGTAAACAAGCTTTCTTGAATAGAAGAACTGACTTGCCTGTCGGAGTGCTAACCTCGGCACCCCCGACCGGAGTATTTGTGTCTTTGCAGGTGACTAGCTGAGGATCATTAGTGTCTCCCAGGATCTGAAGAGTATTTCCAAACCACTTCCCCACAACTGGCGCCGTCTGTGGGAATACTCAAATACATCCATGGAAGGCGTGACTGAAGATCCTCCGATAGCCACTGACGAGATCACACAGAGAGACGACCTCACTCCGGCAAATATGCTCGGGAAGGAAACCATCGCTGCAAGACGCGCCTTGAATTTTGATTCACCAACGACTTCAGCGCAGGAGACAATGCAAGCCATCATGGAACAAGCTAAGCAGAATGAACAAAGGCTGGAAAATATGATCGCAGAGAACGAACGTCTCCGTCAAGATTTGGCCCTGGAAGTAGCAAAATCCAACGAACGTCTCCATTATGTCACGACCCAAACCCGGCCCTATGGGTTTAGCACCGTAACCGGCCAGTAATCCGAGATTACCGAAGGCCTGTTTAACAGTAATACAGTAAAACAGAGTACAGGGCCTAGCGGAAGCCAATACAGTAAATAAATAATGTCCAATGAGCTGTGACAGTCTGTATGCAAAAAAACTTTTCATGCATTCATACATTCAGAACAGTACAGTGTATGCAAACATTTACAGTCACTCAGTACAGGGACCTAATCCCTATTAAACAGTACAGTACAGTGCTATCAGTCTATACAGTATCACAAAACAGTACAGAGACAGACGGGGAGATTAAACACCCCAAAGCCATAGCTTGACAGGCTCGGAACCTCGCAGTGAGGCACAGTGGTTGGCTTGACAAAACTAAAGCTTGCCTGACGCTCCTAGCTGCGGTCTGGTGCCTGTACACCTACATATATATATGAGCAGTGAGCTAAAGCCCAGTGAATAACATAATGCGTAAAGAGGTTAATAAAGAACGTCCTTTCAGTATTTTAAACAGTCGTTTGCCTTGGTAAATCAGTTATACGATCGGTGGCTTATATTTCATGCCATATCCGTCGTTTGGAAACCGTAGTAATCGTATGTGGCACATTCGTTGGTAAAACAGTACAATAGTAGTAGCAGTAACAGTAACAGTAACAGTAACAGTAACAGTAGTAGTACAGTAACGGTACCAGTAACAGTGCAGTAGTAGTACAGTAGTAGTATCAGTAGCAGTATCAGTAACAATGTAGTAACAGTACAGTAGTAGTACGGTAGCAGTATCAGTAGCAGTAGCAGTATCAGTAACAATGCAGTAACAGTACAGTAGTAATACAGTAGCAGTATCAGTAATAGTGCAATAACAGTAACAATACCATACTTGTGGACTCAAGGGGTGTCTCGCACGGATTCTAGAGGTGGCTCACTTTGTAGCACTTAGGTCCGTACAGCACGTTGTTCCAGTACAGTAACAGTTCTTATGGACTATAGACCGTCGGTGGGACCATCCGTTCACAGACCGTCGATGGCAGAGATTTCTCAAACGGTAGCAGTAACAGTAAACAGTAGTTGCTAAGGATGCCACAATACAGTTCAGAATATAGGACATACATTCATTCAGTAAACAGTATCAGTTCAGTAAACAGTTCAATTTAACAGTGGAAAAATATTCACAGTTGAACATATCTTTACACAATTGTTACTCACAGAGTTCTAGGCTACAGTAAGCTAGAGCGTCTCCTCGGAATGCCAACCCTATACAGTTAACAGATTGAACACACACTAAGTTTCACAGTTGGGAAAGATAGTAACTTAATCCCTAAATTGTCTTAGTGTGGCTCTATATCTATATCCTCATTAAGATGTCTTAAACTAGGCATTCTTAAGATGTCTTAAACTAGGCCTAAGAATGCCTAGGATGGAATGAGGATGCAAAGATGCACTTAGAAAACATTTTTCAAAAGTTGCTGAAAACAGGGGTCTCGCTTGAGCGAGCCTTCCTTTGCTCGAGCGAGCTTGCAAAATCAAAGGGTTCTCTTGAGCGAGAACTCCTTCGCTCGAGCGATCTGCAAAGATGAAAAAGTACTGGTTGCTGAAATTTTACGCGCGATGCTCGCTTGATTCTTGCTCGAGCGGAGTCCTAGACAAAGATGGTCGCTCGAGCGAGGAATCCTTCGCTCAAGCGAGGAAGCCAAATTCTGGAATTTCCAGATTTGCCTCCCAAGCTCAAACCAAGAATTCTACAGCTCTAAACTCGACCTCTTGGGCCCAAATTCTGGAAAACACATCTAAACTCAATATACAACAATTTTCAAAGCTCAATTTGTGAATTCAAAGCCCAAGAGTGAGTCAATTAAATCCAAATTTCAAACCCATTTTCAAGAACGATCTTCAAACATGACATGCATGAATTTTAAACCAAATTAAAGCTTCAAAGCTTGCTCAAATGAGCTCATTTCTTCAAGAACATGGTGAAATCATGGATTATGATCAAAAGATGGACATGCATGCAAGATTTCCATGAAATCAAACTCAAAACTCCTCAATGTACACATGCATGCAAGAGTTAAACTCACAATTAGAGGGTTGTATTCTCTTACCTAAGTCTTCAATTACAAGTGTAGAGGCTCAAACAAGCAAGAACTCTTCTAATCTTCTTAATTTCCAAGCAATATCACAAGATGAACTCAATTCTCTCCTACTCCCTCTCTTGGTCGGCTAGAGTAAAGAAAAGGGGCTGAGGAAATGTTTTTGATCAAGTGTGTACAAGCCTCTAAGTGTGTGAGGTAGTGGCCACTAAGTGGCATTTTGGTAAATAAACCAAACTTAGCATTAAATCAATATTTAATCTAATTTAATCATACCTAATCAGTTTTCAAATAAATATACCATAAAATCACATAAATTATGGTGACCATAACACACTAATCGATTCCCGATTCGGCCGCCGATAAGGTCTTCAACTTGCAATTTAAACGTAAACACACGAACAGATATTTAAATAACAAACAGATAGATATGCAGACAAACACATATACTCAGTCAATTCAGTTCCAGTTTCCAATCAGTCAGTTCAATATTCAGTTAATTCATTTACTTATCATAATCAGTCTCAGTTTAACGGTAATCAGTGGTCAATCAGTAATCAGTGATGAGGGTTGTTACACATTAGCTGTCAGATGGTATTACAAGCTGGAGCTGGCTTCAATCAGAAGTTTCCATTAATTACAAAAATCCTTCAGGGCCAGGTTCATCACCAACGAGGTACAGCCGAAACAGGCCGACTCTTTCTGGGCTATGCAGATCCAACCAGGAGAAACGCTCAGAGCATATTCGGCGCGATATTGGGAGTGCTTCAATCTCGTTGACGACGCTTGCAATGACTCTATGGCCGTCACCGCCTTCAAAATTGGACTACATCCTGACAGTGTTCTTCGCAACTCCCTGACCAGAAGAAAGTCGAAGAGTATTGCAAAGTAGAAGATGATGCCTTGAGGATTAAAGCCAGACAAGTGTCCACCAAAACGGCACCTTCTGAAATTGCTCAATCGATAAGTTCCGCGCCACCTCTGAGCCCTGAGCCGTGACAACGTGCTAAGCGAGACAAAAGGCGGGACTCTCGCCGATCGAGCGATCAATGCTCCCACCGGACGAATGAACAACTGCAAGTCGACAGTAGATGCTCGAGGCGTGCCGACAAAAAGTACACAGAACTGTCAGAGCCAATCACCGCGGTAATGACCAAAATCCAACACCTTCCATTCTTCAAGTGGCTGTAAAAAATGGTGGGACCTCCGGACACGCGAAGAAGGGATAGGCAGTGCCAGTATCACAAAGATCACGGCCATGAGACTGAGAGTTGTTACGCATTAAAGGATCATCTGGAAGAACTGGTGCAAGACGGCCGATTGCAATAGTACGTGAGGAAAGACAAGCCCATCAAGGCACTTGCCTTGAGGCAGGACTCCCCTCCGCTCGGCGTGATCCACATAATCTATAGCCCGCCGGCACCCCCGACTCTGCACGCAGTTCAACTGCATCAAATCCCTCAAAAGCAGTGTGCTCGGCCCAGACAGCCTAACGGAGCTCCGACAATCACGTTCAATGACTCTGACCTCAGCAGCATAACAGCCTTCCACATCGATCCATTGGTCATCAGATTGCGTGTAGATCGGTTCACCATTGAATGCATTCTCATTGATCCAGGGAGTACTTCAGAAGTCATGTATTACAAAACTTTCATGAAGCTCGGCCTCGACGAGTCGGATCTGTCTCCGGCGCCTCACCCATTGTTCGGCTTCAACACGAATCCCGAGTACCCATTAGGGAAGATCACATTACCTGTTCGAGCGGGCTCCAGAACAGTCGAAGTGGAATTCCTGATCGTGAAGCTCCCTTTGCCGTATAATGCTATCATGGGGCGAACCTGGTTACATATTATGAAGGCCGTTCCAAGCACCTATCATCAGCTTGTGCGCTTCCCGACAGCTCACGGCATTGAAGAAATACGAGGCTCCCCCTAATCGGCACAAGCAGAGCTTTTATGAAAACCATATCATTGACCCGACCTGTGGGCTTTGATACTAGTAAATGTATTTCGCTCCTGCAATACGAACTATCTTTCTTCGTCGTTCAAAATCATTTGCCAACTCCCAGTGGGGCGCTCGTCAAGAAACAATTAAGTCTCCGGATTCGGAGCGCCCTTCGTGGATGTCACGATTGGCCAAATCAAGTCTCCGGATTCGGAGCCCCCTTTGGTGCATCACACCTTAGGGCTGAATAAGTCTCCGGATTCGGAGCCCCCTTTGGTACATGACACCTTAGGGCCGAATAAGTCTCCGGATTCGGAGCCCCCTTTGGTGCATGACACCTTAGGGCCGAATAAGTCTCCGGATTTGGAGCGCCCTTCGTGGATGTCACGATTGGCCAAATCAAGTCTCCGGATTCGGAGCCCCCTTTGGTGCATGACACCTTAGGGCCGAATAAGTCTCCGGATTCGGAGCGCCCTTCGTGGATGTCACAATTGGCCAAATCAAGTCTTCGGATTCGGAGCCCCCTTTGGTGCATCACACCTTAGGGCCGAATAAGTCTCCGGATTCGGAGCGCCCTTTGGTGCATGACACCTTAGGGCCGAATAAGTCTCTGGATTCGGAGCCCCCTTTGGTGCATGACGCCTTAGGGATGGACAAAATAGGAATTATTATTTGATCCTGTGTAACACACTAGTACATATCATACATTCGAAGTAATGTGCTTTAGTATATAAGAAAAATTCAAAATGAGACGCAAACATCTGAAACAAAACCGTTTATTTGATCAAACAGTTGTTACATAAACATTCAGAATAAGACGCAAATATCTAAAATAAAACCGTTCATTCGATTAAACAGTTGTTACATAAACGCAACCCCTATTTGAACGTTACAATATAGAAAGCAAGAAAGGGGCAAGATGGGTCGATAAAGCAGCATCACCGGATCGACGACCGTCGCCCCAAATCCCTCCACGGCGTGCAATACCTTGAGCCAGCTATGCCTAAGCCCACAATTCGCACAATGCCAAACTTCCCCTGATACCATTGACAATGTCAAGGCAAAGATCCAGGACAAGGAAGAATGAACTTGACAGTTGTTGAATCTCCTTTCGGGGAGATCTGCTTCGACGACTTGGAAACTCATGAATCTCACACTCTTTGGATGACCTAACTCCCGTACGGGTGGGTTTTCTGCTGCAAACCATCTCAACGCCAAGCTTAGCCGAAGTTCGAGTTTCTGTAACTAACATCACCATCCCACACAAGGGATGACGAGTCAAGTGTGTTTATTGACGCGAAGCGACTACTCCTTTTATTCTCAGCACTGACTGCGATCTCGAAGTCCCCAATCCCGAGGAGATTTTATTAACGCTAAAATCCTATACGATGAATGAGACGAGCGTCGGTTGACATTCGCCATGACCTAGTTTTCCCAACGGCTGGCCGAAACACATGCAATGGCTCGGCCAGGGCAAAACAGATTTATTAATCCGGTCAGCCAGGGCAAAGTCTTCACGCGTCGATCACCCTCAGCCAGCCCACCAGTCCGACTGGCTAAGCATCTAGGCCACGACCCAAGTCAAGTTTGCCGTAGCCATTCCACTTATGCGTTTTCGGCTTCAAGTTACAATGATAAATGGCAGTTATAATAGCCTCATTAAAAGCTAAACGGTCGTCGCGAATGTGCCGACCCTGCCAATAAACCGGCGCATCGCTGGACATTTAACAGCTACCTGGGCCGATCAGTGTTTCTACGTTCACTCAAACATTTAAACAGCATGAAACACGCACATGCCGGATACGAACAACGAAATATTTATAATTAAACGTTTTTCTTTATTCAATAAAACAATGAGGTACATAGATTCAAACGTGGCCTGCGTTTCAATCTTACAATGATTAGACTCATACGGCGTCACCCTCATCCTCACTCTTCTCAACTTCAAAAGCAGAAAACAGAAAATCTTTACTGTTGTAGAGCGGTGATGCTGAATCAATCCCCGACGCTCGAAGAGCTTCTGCGGCTTGAGATGCCTTGATCCAACCATGCCTAAATCCATGGTTTTCACATCGGCACACTTCCTCGGCCAATTTTTCCTTGGTTTTTTCGATTCCAAGGCCTTCATGGAAACCTTTCTCATAGGCCCTCCCCTTCGCGCTCTCCATCGTGAACATACTTGCCGTCTCTCGATCGGCAAGTGCGGTGCTGATAAGCCGACTGGTAACCCTCTCCTCAACAATTGGGTTCGCCTGCGCGGTGGATTGTGCCTGAGCCGCCTTGGTCTTCCTTAATTCACGTTCAGCCGCCTCCACGCGAGCCTCCAAACTTCGAATATGTTCTTCCTTCTTCTCCATCTCTCGACGGGTAGTGCGCAGTCGCATGCCGACTTCGTAAGCAGTGTAAAGCCCCTTCACCGCCTCGTGAATTCCTTCGCGAAACACCTCGTAGTCCTGTCGACCCACCATTGATTGCTGAACCTCATGAGGAAATATTTGTCGGGCAAACTCGACCGCTACATCTGGGTCTCGAACAATCGAGTCCGCCTCCGTCATGGGTCTATTCTTCACGAACACCGCAAAGCTTAATGGGCACGGATTCGCGTCAGATCTCCTCTCGACTCGGGATTGTGAAGATTTACCCTGCGACTGCTTGTCTCGCCTAGGCGATCTGCTGCGACGTCAAGGGGACTGATGCCTCTCTCGACCCCTAGGACTCCTATTTCCTGTGCGCGAGGGTTCACCACCTCGATTCATATCTCCGCCCAGCTCAGCTAGCGTCTTCGCTTCCCCTTTACTGTTAAAGAAGAGTCGGTTCGACATTCGCGCAATCAGTCTCCCTCCAAGAACTCGAGTCAGTTGTTTACCAAGCTCATAAAGGTTGTACCTTTGTTCATTTATCCTTCACAGCGGCAGCACGATCGAGGCAATCTCATTAATTGGAGAGCCTGAATCTGCGGCGCCGACTGAGTCGACGGCAGGGGCAGATTCATCAATCTGCTCGGCTCAACTACCCCAGCCGGCTCACGAATCGATTCTTCAAACCTCTTCATTAACCGCCTGGGGCAAGGGCAGATTCATCAAAATATTCGGCTCAACTACCCTAGCCGGCTCACGAATCGATTCTTCAAACCTCTTCATTAACCGCCTAGGGCAAGGGCAGATTCATCCATATACTCGGCTCAATTACCCCAGCCGGCTCACGAATCGATTCTTCAAACCTCTTCATTAACCGCCTGGGGCAAGGGCAGATTCATCAAAACATTCGGCTCAATTACCCCAGCCAGCTCACGAATCGATTCTTCAAACCTCTTCATTAACCGCCTGGGGCAAGCGCAGATTCATCAAAATATTCGGCTCAACTACCCCAGCCGGCTCATGAATCGATTCTTCAAACCTCTTCATTAACCGCCTGGGGCAAGGGCAGATTCATCCATATACTCGGCTCAACTACCCCAGCCGGCTCACGAATCGATTCTCCAAACCTCTTCATTAACCGCCTGGGGCAAGGGCAGATTCATCAAAACATTTGGCTCAATTACCCCAGCCGGCTCACGAATCGATTCTTCAAACCTCTTCATTAACTGCCTGGGGCAAGGGCAGATCCATCAATCTATTCGGCTAAATTACCCCAGCCGGCTCATGAGTCGACAATTCAGAATTCTAATCCAGTCGGCATGTGAAAGACGAATCAATATTGCCACAGGATACTCAATCTCTAAAAGCTCAAACACAGTAACAATTATACCCAAAGTAGTGAAAGGCATCAAAATGTTTCATTAACATAACCACACAAACTGTGTACAAGTAGTAATGAAATTACAAGGAAATTTTCATTAATAAATTGCGTGCAAGATAGTAACCAATTTATACATGAAAACTACCCTGAATCAACAAAACTCTACCAAATAAAAATAAAAAAACTTACACAAAAACTTAATAAAGTAGGAAATGCCTCCCAGATCACTCCTCGAGGTCGGATTCAAGTGGCTCAACATCCACTTGCTCGTAAGGAATTGGCAAAGCCAATATAACCCCAGCGGCAGCAAGGGCTTTGAGCCATCCATGTTTGAACCCTCGATTCTCAAATTTGGGCACTTCATCTACGTATTCCGTGAAGGCCGACGTTTTTCCTGCCTCAAAAGCCTTAGATTCAGCTTTCTCCTTGGCCCGCCTTGAGTTCCTTTAACTGAGCCTCCGCCTCGGCAAGTGCGTCCTTGGAGAGCTTGAGCGATTCTTCGCTCGCATTCGCTCTAGCCTCAGCGTCAGAACAAAGTTGTTCAGCATTGCGAGCCCTCTCCTTCTCCGTTTCGGCTCGCGCGTTCCTCCATTTGCGGCTCTCATTTTTTCAAACTCGGCCCTACTCTTCTGACCGTCCACTTCTATTTGCAAACTGTCAATTCTTCCAAGGGCGTCATGCAGGCGACGGCCTAAGTCGGCGATCCTGCCGACCGTCTGCAAAAAAAACAAGTGATCGTTAGATACCTTTATAAAAACAAATTTAAGCGAATTCAGTCACCTACCAGAAATGCTGACTGCGCAGACAGGGCTACGGCCATAATATCCGGCACGGCGCAAAAGGTTGCGTTGTTAGCCGGCAAGGAAATTGAAGCCGCCAGGCTCAATGCCACGGCCGGATCCTCAATGGCCGAAGCATCGGAAGAAAATCGGCATATCTCTGATCTTTTGGCCGAATAACAAAAGGAGCAACCACGTTCGATTCCTCGAGGCGAGGCCGTTTATCAGCAGGACTAATTCTGAACTAGCTTTCTTCCTCGGTGCCACGTTTTTGGCCGCGCTCCTCTGGAGTCAGCCGTTCTTCACCAGCCTGTTGGTTCACCCTCTTTTTCCGTTTTGACCGTTACAAACTGAGCCGTCCCTTCAATAATGGGTACAGAAGGCTTAGTGAAGGTGGGATCAGATTCGGTGGCTCGGCCTTTTTTTCGAGCAGCCATTCGCTCCGCATTTCTCTTACGCACCATTTGCGTAAGGCTTTCCTTTGCCATACCTTCGAAGAAATCGCCGGGAAGATCTCCCAAATTCGCGAAAATATCTTCGGAACGAGAACTCTACCCGACTCGAAGTGGATGGTGAGGAAGGCTGGTTGGGTCCGGCAGCCTCAAACGCCGAACGCACGGCCTCGTCGACCTCTTCGGCCTCCTCAATGAATTCTCCGGCCGGATCGGCAACTACTTCTATCACCGGCTCTGCGTCTTGCCCCGAATCAGAAGCTTCGAGGCCAATTTGCCTAAGGTTCTTGTAGCTGGGGAAGATAAGAGCCGAGAGGTGCTATCGCCGGATGGAATGGGAATGTTGTCCGTGGCCGAGAACGTAGTATAAGTGGGTTCGTACCGAAGTAGAAGGTGAGCAGCTCTCCATTGTTTTTGCACGCTTGGGCTGCCGAAGTAGCCGAGTACAGTCTTAATTTCCCTAAGGACTGCGTCGTCAACTGAAGTCAGAATCTTCTTCAATCTATTACCTGCAAAAGACATGGAGTGATTAAGGAAAGAAAGCCGATTAAGAGGCAGATCAACAAACATAAGATACTACGTGGCAACCTGGATCACCCTTATGTCTGGGAATGGGGTCTAGGCGATCTTTGCCTTCAGCGAACTCCCAATTACCTCGGACATTGACCATTACATCGTCAACCCTCTTACCAGAACTGGCAAGCATAGTCACAAAATGATGGTCAGTATCCTTGGCCCTGAGGAAGTACCGCCCCAGCCGACCAGAGGATTTGGCTAAAGCATAGCAGTGCCGAATGGCCGGAATTCCGAGATTGATCCTAAGGCGTCGATTCAATTCTATAACCTCCATAATGATTCGAAAGAAATTTACATTGGGTTGAGAAGGAATCAGACTCCAATAGCGAAGGATGGCCCTAAGCAATGGATGTAGGGGGAAACAGACTCCGCCCTCTGCAATGGACAAGAGGGGGAATACGATCGTATTCTGATCCTCCCTCTCCATATCGAGAGTACTGTCCGTTACAAGAGATAAATGGACGTCATCGGGAATGGAAAAATATTGCCGGAATCCAGAAATGCGACTTTCAGAAAGGAGGTCTTTCAATTGCTTAGCCATTCCAACGGGGATCCAAGGACTCGCCGAAAGTAAAAACAATAAACGAAAAGTAGGACTACAAAGAAAAGGGAAGAAGACTTACGAAGAGCAGATGAGGCAAAGATAGACGGACGAAAGTTGCAGAAAATACGAGTCAGAGAAGGGATACGCACTGGCGACCCAAAAGTATCAGATGATCGACGAAATGTGCACCCAAAAGGACTGAAGTTTCAAATCGCAATAAATGCGAGAGACGCATGAATGGAGCGGGAAAGTGTAATGATAAACGAAAAGGTATGCGCCTTCTGACATCTTCTGACATGTGTCTTGGGGTACGCGAAGCCGCCTGATGTATGCTGAGCTTTTCGAATTCTAAACCAAACACACGATTGACTACTGTCAATAGGGTGTTCGGGGGGCAATTGTGGGAGCCAAATATATGGCTAAATCAGAAGGGGCGTATTTTACAAGACTGACATTAACCGGCTACATCCTGCAAGAGTAGGAGGGGCCGAACACAATACGTAGGCCGAATAAGGAAGGATCCTTGATGCCGAATAGAAGAAAGGGTAATGATTGAAAAGTAGGCCCTGGTCCCGAGGCCCCAAAAGGAACGGATATAAATACAGGAGCAGCGTTCTTGGAAAGGTATGTAAGAATCACTTCACTTAACTTAGTAAACAAGCTTTCTTGAATAGAAGAACTGACTTACCCGTCGGAGTGCTAACCCCGGCACCCCCGACCGGAGTATTTGTGTCTTTGCAGGTGACTAGCTGAGGATCATTAGCGTCTCCCAGGATCTGAAGAGTATTTCCAAACCACTTCCCCACATCGGTAATCCGAATGCCCAACAAAATTGTATTCTGATGTGAAAGCCTAACCACCGGACTCACCAAATCATGGTATCCTCAGTTTTGGAGGTTCACACTTCAGGTTTGGGGGCTCAAAGTTTTCGAGATGATTGAAATGTGGGGCTTCAAAAAATGGCTTTGCAAAATGACGTGGGTCAACAAAAGGTGGGTCATCAAGGTGATGTGGGTCACCCAACATAAACTACGAAACCCACAAAAGCCTATAGTATGCTTTTTCCAAACGTTACAAACACCTAGATCATGGAAACAAAATATTAGAAGACAAATACAACACATAAAAAGGGTAAAAACGTGAATTCCCAAATAATGGGACCTTTGTGCCTACAAAATTAAATATGGGACTGATTTGATTACAATTCCATATTTTGGGATTTATGGGTCAATTCTCCTTATTTTATTTCTTTAAATTAAAAATTATAAAATTTAGGGAAATTGACTAGTAAATTCTATTTTGTGATCTTTTAGATCATATGGTCCTAATTGTTTTCTTTTGAGCCGTATAGTCCTTATGGTTGGTTGTTACATTTTTGCCATTGATGAGTTAATTTGGGAATTGTGGGGGCGCATTTGTTTATGGGAATTGGGATGTGTTTGACATTCACGTAAGGGAAAAAGCGCACTAGTGATGTTTTTAGTGGGTGTGGAGTAGTGGCACGCGTGGTGAACGTGAACTGTGGAAAGTGAGAAACACAAGTAGAAGTTCGAAACACGTTCGTGGGCATACCCGACCCGCCGGTTGTATTTCCAAAATTCAAATAAAACATATCCATTTTGGACAGATAAAGCGACGGTGATTGACGAGAAGAACCCTACAATTTGTTAGTCATTGTAGATTTGAATTTCAAATTAGTGTGATTCTGAAACTCAAGTTAATGATAAAGGGAATCCGAATCTGTATGATCTGCGATTTCGTTGAAGTCGTGTTCGTGAACAACCCTAATTCATCCCTGTAACTGTGGGATATTTTGTGTGAATGCCCCGATTAGAGTTGAGGTGCATTGTCGGTGTCTGTAGAAATCGTATTCATATGTCTCACAAATGTAAGTTGTTCATTGTTTGGATTATGTTTTTAGGACCACTGTGATGTGATTAGGGTTTAGTTAGTTTTAGATTGTGGTGTCCCCTTTTTTATGCATGCTTTTTATATTAGTGAACTGGTTTTTGGCATGTTTACCAATGTGTGTAATGTGTTGTTTGGATGTGGGATGGTGGACGGGCATTTTGTATAAACTTATTTTATTGAATGTGGGGCACTTTGTGTATGTAGGACCACTGATTGTGTGGATGTGCATGTGTATATGGTAATGTGGGGTTATGTGAATGTTAACTCGGGGGTGTCTGTGTTGGTAATTGTTTTGTGGTGGGGATATGTTGTATAAAGACTAGTAAATGTCCTCTTGTGGAGGGGAGTTTAATGGCTGCAAAGTGCTTGTAATTTGGGGGTTTATTGTCACCTGGTTTCATTGACTTGATATTTATATGTAATAGTTAATGATGTGTCAGTTGTACATTAACTGGAATGTTGAATGTGTTTTTATACTGGTGAAGACGTAAAACGTAATTTGGTGTGTGGATATATGAATGATGGTAATGTTGGTTGGTTGTGTTACGTTGGAGTTGGACGTGGTAGGTTTTTTTTTGGTTTTTGTCCATGGTTGTTGTTTGAATTGGTAAATATTATTGGGTCGTACTATATTTGGGTGTGTGTTGTTGTCACATTGTTGTGGAACGACTGTAATAAATGTAGTCCAGTTGGGTGTGTTACTGTACAGGTGAGAACTTTAATATATTTGGTTGTGTGAATTTACGAATGACGGTAATGTTGGTCGATTGTTTTGTGTCGTTGATGGACGTATCGGTGGTTTTGTCCTTTGTGTCCTTGTTTTTATTTTGAAGTGGAAAATGTTTTTGGGTCCCAGTGTATTTGATTTCTCTGTTATTGTCAAGTTGGTGCCAAACAAATGAAATTACTGTAGTCCCGTTGATTATTTTTTGATTGGTTAATGGGTTTGGTATTTTAATTTGTAAGTGTTGCTTATGGTAAATTGGTAATTGCAGGTATGAAAATGGGTTCTAGTCTGTGGACGAGGTCGTGTGAACGTGAACGACATTCCGCTGCTGGGTTAGCGTCTATAAGTAAACTTGGGGTGAACATGCCAGGGTGAGTACTGTTCAAGCAGCCTAACGTTGAGGCTCGTTCGGGTGGTGCTAGCAAACGGCCGAAACTGCAATTGAATTTCCATTCTAACGTTGCCGGAATCATTAAAATGGTTTACGCTACGAACTTGAGGGACGTGCATCTGGCACATTTGAGGAAGACGCCTTTTGGGTAATGATTGAAGCTATATTAATTAATCAGCTTGATCACATGGAGTTCAGGAAAGGGAACGACTTGATTATGCGAATTATAAGGTCGTACAACGTCAGGGAGGGGAAGTTTGTTATTGGGAGACGAGGTGTTGATTTTACGGATCAGGACATGAAGTTGCTGTTTGGTTTACAAGGTGGGAATGCATTCCTTGATTTGATGCCAGGGCCGAGACCTGCATCTGATTTTGTACAATGTAGATGCCCCAGAATAAGTCGGATTACTGCGAAACTTGTCAGGGATTTGCTGACCGAGGCGGCAGCGGGTGATACGCCCCGTGACCATGAGGACACTGTAAAATTCCTATGTCTATATGTGTGTGGTAAATTGTTTTTTGCAACATCCAGAGAGACAATAAGTTGGACGTTCATTCGGTACGTGGACAACATTGATGCGATGAAATTGTATGATTGGAGTGGAGCTATACGTAACGCGCTAATGTGTTCGGTGAGGGATTTCCATTCAAAACCGGAAAGAGTGACCGGATGTGTAGTTGCTTTAACGGTAATTATTTTGTAAATAGTTCGATTGGTATTTTTTTATTTTTTTTACCACTGTTATGGTTTTTGTTAGTAAATTGGTTGGTGGTTGATTGGGTTTGTTTTATGTTTGATTGCACTCCAGTTTTGGCTATGTGAACACACGTCTAATGTGAAAGCCAAATATGCGCATAGATTTCCCAGGTTCCTGAAATGGGACATTTGTGAGGTGGTATCACATTTGTGTGGTTTGAAACTATCCAGCCCAAACAACTTTGAGATACGTTTTTTTGGGTTAGCATGTTGTTTTGAGCTGCTAGTTATTCTAGTGGTGTAACTGTTATGTATCTCCATTACAACATGCGTGGTAGCTTAATTGTGTTAATGTTTGTTGTAGGTGGTGACGAAACAGTTAGTTGCCAAGGAGCATGAGTTGACCATATTGGAAGGGGAGTCTGTGCGAGTGGAAGGAGTTGTTAGAGTGGGTGCTAACCGCTAAGAGGGCGTACGGTGTCGGGTGGTGTTTGTAATGTGACTGAAGATGTTGACATATTCGGCGTTGAATTTGGTAACGATTTTTGCAGGAACATACTGACTGACCCAGAGGACGCCAGTTTCAAATATGAAAAATGGACGACATGGAGAAGAAGCTGGTGAGGATTATGCTACGCTATATACGCAAGCTATACGATAGTGTAGTAGTGAAGTTGGACGGGATGGGTGCGTTCACGTTGATCCGTCTGATGCCGAAATGACGTTAGGGGATGGTGTTGCAAGCCAGATTATAACAGAGCTACAAAATGAAGTTGCTCGTTTGAAACAGAAGAATGAGACACAAGTAGTTAATCTGGTGGGGGGTTTTGAGAGAATATTTGGGGTGAAAGACGAGGAATGTAAAAAACTAGAAGCTGATAATGCAGAGTTACGAAGAACTGTTGCAGTCCTTAAAGAGCAAGTCGCCGAGCAGGCTGTGCACAATGTTACGCAACGTTTCAATAGCGTTAACGTAAGCAAAATAGACGGGGTTGAAGGGGTGGGTGGTGATGCCACTGTCGCATTAGGCGGCATTGATAATAGCCCACCAGTCCATAATAGCATAGTGTTAGACGCATCTCCCGTCGTGTACGTCTCTATAGTGGACAGTTACGCAACAGATGATGTCATACAACCGAATGACAATGACGTGGTTGTTGTAAGACCTTTACAGGTAGAAGGTGGTAGTAAAGCTCGTGGTGTGAACTCGTTCATGCGTAATATCAAGGGAAAAGCAAGGAAAAATCTGAAGTTGCCAAGGTATGAGTACCCAGATGTATGGGGTATGACGCGTAAGGTGGAAAACAAAGACAAAAGTTCAATGTTTGTTGGGGTTGGGTGTGATGTGGTTGGTTTGCAATGTGAGGATTTGATTGATGTCAAGACAGTAGTTGATGGGAAGAAGATATTCACAGGATTTGGAATCACAAATCGGAATACAGTGTGGAAGATGATGTCGGAACGAGAGAAATATGTGATCATTGCTACCTATGAGAGATATGGTGATAGGTGCGTATTGCTATTATGTTTTTGTATTTTACCAAGTACTGTCAAACACGTTACGTTGGTCACATGTGTATATACTAATGTTATTTGTTTTAACTTGTGGGAAGGGCTGTTATGTGGGTGAGACGGAAAGATGGGAATGCTGTATACTTCTCTGACGTTCGAGCAATGGTGAAACAAGTAGGTGTTAAGGGAAATGTAAGTGTTACGTAATGTATTTTGTTTGCCAATACATGTACGTACTTGCCGTATTTGTAATTGTCTGAGTGAGTCAGGTTTTGATTAGTTTGTTTGGTGAGCATGTGTTTTCGTAGGTTATTGACGTGTACATAGAGGTGCTATCTGACGAGCAAGAAAAGTTCAATGTGGGAAAAGATTTTTAGGAAAATTCTTATTTCTTCAACAGCATCTGCTGGGTATGTATTTGTTTTTGTTCCCATTATTCACATGTGTCTGTTGGTTTTGTGACTATGCTGATTTTGGTTTTGGTACGGTCTAATGGTGGTCGTGTGCAGGATGTGATGAAATGTGAGAATGTGGACGCAAGGTACAAATATTTGACTACTAATTAACACGCTGGTAGGGGTGCGCGTTACATATATTTTCCCCTATGCCACCTAGGGCTCTGGTCTTTAGTGGTGTACGACATTGAGGATGGAAGTTGGAAGCATTATAATTCCATGCGGAATAGGTCCGGAACCAGTGGGGTTCATTATGCTGAGGCTGTTAAACTGGTGAGTTAATTTCACTTGTGGATTATTTGCGCGGGTTGTAATATTAATGTAGTGTTAAGTAATGGTTTCTGTTTTGGTTGCATGATATTGTGTAGAAAACATTGTCACGGACGTGCAATGGCAATTGATGGCAGCACATGGGTTGGAACGTAAGGGTTTGACATGACGGTGGAATCAGTTGCTGAGTGCCCCCAACAACGTCTGGAAAGGTAAGCGAATCTGTTTCAATCATAATGATGCTGAAGTTGTGTATTATGTGATATGTATGGTGTTGACGTAATGGAAGTGTGTTTCTTATTGCAGCATGGACTGTGCAATCATCGTTTGCGCTATAATACAACAATATGTGCATCACGTGGAGGTGGGGCGCTCTTTGGAAGGAGGTAACTGCAGTGTTTTGCGATCAAACATGGTGAGGGTTTTCATAAGTGATCCTGTACGTGTTGTAACGAGCAACATGGGCTGATTGGTGGGGTGACGACATTTGGGTTAAAATAACGTAACTATGGACAATGAATAATTACAACATTAGTATTAAGTTAGTATTTTTGAAGTAACATTAGTATGCCCGATTAAATTCAACAATTCCCTATTTTTAGATAGTTCATATGTTTTGGTTGTTAGCAGTTTCAGTCTGGCGTTGGTTTATGTTAGGGATGTTTTTGTTAGACATAATCACAGATTGATATTGACGTTTTGGTTTATATGTGTAGTTTACGTTCCATTTTGTTTATGCGGTTTGATGACGTAAATGCATTGTGGGGATTGAAGTTTTTGTTGCTTTAACTTTGTGGTGATGTGTATGTGTTGCAAGTTGTTTGTGAAATTTCACGAATGGATTGGGTTGTTTTTGTTTGCGTTATCGGGTTGTCAATAACCCACGTTTCGTAGTCAGTGTTCAAATGGTTTAATGACGAAAATGCATTGTGGGGATTGAAGTTGTTGTTTTTTTTTTTTTTTTTTTTTTGTGGTGATGTGTATGTGTTGTGAATTGTGTGTGAAATTTCATGAATGGATTGGGGTGTGATTGACAAATTTTAGCTCGCATTGACGGGCTGTCAACAACCCACGATTCGTAGTAAGCGTTGTGTGCAAGTGTTTGTTTCAAGGGGAAATGATTGTGTGTATGTGTTAAGTGTGGGTTTTAAGCTTGAGTTTGACTACTTGTAGGTTAGGTTCAAATTGTAATTTGCTGAGACTGTTGTCACACAAAGTTCGTTCAGGAGTAGTTACACGAACATTCCTACCGGCCCACGTGTGTTGCTTTATGGTCAACGTGGCATTTTGCGATGGCCAACCGGTATGAAATAGTAATGTACAGAATTTAATGACTTAGTTTTGGAGTTAAAAAGTACCGTTTTTAATGACCATTACATCGTAAAACTACCGAAGACCCGAAGTTGGCTCTGTAACCCAACAAGTGTTGCAACTATGATTTTTTGGCATTCTAACCTTCTGCCCCTCCATAAACCACATATACACATTGAATCCTGCTTACACCACACATTTGTATGCAAACATAAATGTAGGTGTGGTTAACATTTTTAAAAAGCCAGCAAATGTGTGCGGTTAATGTGAAGCATTTTTACTTATGAAGGTGTGGGACAATACTACCACATATGTTATGGCGTTAAGACTTGAAAAATTACTTGACGGAAAAAAGATATTAATAATTGAGAGTACCAAATGATATTAAATATTAAAAAAATAGAAAACTGGCCATATGTCGTTGCACACGATTACCTAAAAAGAGTGTTTCAAATATAATTGTTCCACTCAACATTGCATATGCGTATGACTTTTATTTAGTGCTTGTTTAGAACATTTAACTAGCTAAGGTATTATTATAGACAGGTCCGACTATGACGTTGTCATTAAATTGGTTCATTGCACATTTTCCTATTGTGGTTCCCCATGCGTCCATATTAGCCGCATTTGATTTGTTGCAGTTGCTCTCCTGTCGACAGAAATCTCTTCTTCTTTGGCCTACCAGGTGGATGTTTCACGGCGGGTATGTAGATAACGTAATCAAGTGGGTTGAATGGCGGTTGCTCTACGGTAGGAATTGAGAAGATGGTTGCGTCGTACGTTGAACGATATTCACTCACATGGAAGTATCGGTTCAACTAAAGTGTTCAAATCCCGACCGCTCTTCCGTACGGAAACCATGGCATGAGAACATGGAAACCCATTGAGTTGCCATTTGAAACATGAACAGGTGCGGTGTCCGATGTCAACAGTGACCGACGGGAAAGAGTGGACTTCATACATGTCCTCGTTAGATTGGCTAACTTTCCATGACCTCCCTTTGTTGAATGCCTTTTCAAGATGGGACTTCAATTTTGAACATATTGTGCTAGTTCATGTTTGGGCTGCAAGTCTACGCTTTGCTATTTGTCACATTAATTTCGCTCCAATACTGCCAACCATTCTTGTGATTGGGAGGTTGCGTGCTTCCCGCACCCATAAGTTGAATGATTCAGCAGCATTTGAACACATCTCACCGTAACGATGCCCCCTGGAAATGAGGTGGCATTTTTGGGAAATAAATACGACAGGTATGTCAATATGTTTGGTACATGTGAATGATGTGAGTAACAATTGTGACGTACCTGAAAAATGCATTTGCCCAATGTTATGGAGGTGCATTTGCTAAGAATTCAGATGATACTGAACGTCCTGATCTATGGAATTGTTCAACTTTGTGGTTGAAAGCGGTAACAGTTGGTGCGTAAGTGCAATGGCATAATTTGCTTACCAAACCCGCTTGATGCATACTATTTGTGTACCACAATCTGTCCCTTAGATTCCTTTGGAAATGTTGGAGACAGAAAGCGTGCTGTGCATTTGGGAATACGGTGGGCACTGCTTCAAGCAACCGGAGATTCCTATCTGATATGAATGTGAGGGGTCTGTTCCCATGCACCACCTGGGCAAGATGTTAAAGAAACCAAGACCAGTTGACTGTGTTTTCGGAGTCAACAACTGCATAAGCTAAAGGGAATATCCCTGCACAACATAAGTAATTATGAGGTTGATGTTATTAGGTGCATAAGGTGTGCTATGAAAAATTTGGCAGTGTAGGTGAATGATAGCAATATAGATTATGCATGTGATATGTTTGGGTGCATGTCAATGTTGCAATGTCATTGTGGAAGTTTGAATGAATTGACCTTAGTTCTCGTCTTTTGCAGTATCGGCAAATAAAAACCCTTTGAATCGTCCTTTAAGGAACGTGGCGTCGAGGAAAAGCAATGACCGACAATGGTTGAACCCGTCAATACATGCTTTGAATGTGTGTGGTCATCATATTCGATGTTGATGTAGGTTCCGGGGTTGTGTTCTATTACCGCAGTACTATACCAACGCAACTGATTGAATGAAATGGAGTGTGCACCAAACAGTTCGCCTCTTGCTTTTTCGACCCCTAGCCACGCCACACGGTATGTGATGTCCACCCTGCAATCTTGTTTCAGGTCCAATATAACTTTGGTGGGACATGTTAATGGCCTGTCCCGTATACGTTCGGCTATGATGTCTGCGACAAGTTCAGAACCAACAAGGGGGTTTGTGGATGTACGGACAGCAACGTCGCAAATGTGTTTACTATTCCATTTACGGAGCTAGAAAGATCCGTTGGCCTCCAATTTCTGCGCGTGGACAGCCCACGTGCAGCCCTTCGAATCGTTCATAGCACAAATGGTCATCACCTGGACAGAGTCATTTTTGATAAACCTAAATTGGAAGCCACATTCCACGGCGTATTTCCTTAAGACAATGCGAAATTCGGAAGCCCCACCTTTGAAATGCTGCCCAATGTGGGTAAATCCATTGGCCCCGGGAATGGAAAGGAATACCTTCTCTTTGTGCGGACAAAATGATTGCAATAGGTCCACCTCATCATCCATTTCCAACTCACATGGTACCTTGTCTCCCGCGGTGTTGTGGGCATGAATGGCTGCGCGGTCACTGTCAGGAATTTTGTTTCCCGCACATTGGTGAAGTTCAATGAACACGTCAACTAATTGCAATCGGAACAAACGGGCAAGGCAAACCATATTCTGTATGTCCACATCGTTCTGTAACGAGAAGTTGTTATAACCCGGGATCTTGTAGAACAACAAAATTGTTCCCGGAAGCAGCTCGTCGAACTTGGAATACACATAATTGACAAGTTCGGCAAATGTGTTTGACAGTTGCAAACTGTATGCAACATTTGTGGACTGATAACAACATAGAAGCATCACGAAGTCTTCCATTTGTAAAAAGCACATGTATTTGTGCACAAGTACGTACATTTAAGCATCTGAAAAAGATCTACCGTAACGAAATGAAATAATTAACAAATGAATACTATTGAAAACTCGACTGTCTGTCACGGTTCGGGATGAAGCTACCCGTAAAGTCATGAGTTTTTGAAAAATGAACTGGTCAATGAATGATTTCCCATCCCATAGACTATGTTATAACCACCATTGGGTCGTAAAAATTGCTGTGAATGTGTACGACAAATGATTGGGATCATTGAACAAATCATAATGAACCACATACCTGTGTGCCGCCGGAAAGTGTTCACGTCAAGTTCACAATTGATGATGGCCACAGAATATGATTGCACTTACAAACGAAAACCCTAGATACAAAACATTACCAACGAATATTCAACACTTCCACCCCCCAGGAAAGTCGGGATTACACATACCAAAACAGAACAAACATTCCATAACCGACGTAAGGGCATCCGTCAAACAACCAGTCACATACATTCAAAAAGGGACTTCCCAGTATGCAATCACACTACACTAGGACTTGCCGAACGAAGTAAAAAATCCAAGGGACCAAACGGACCATAATTTAGCCACATTGGACTTTCCGATAAATTCCCCTAAAATTTAATCCCTATCATTTACTCCCTCAATCCCATTTTATTAGTCCATTGTCTGATTTTTTGTTATCTCAAAATGCATGTCTATTAAAAGAAAAATGTTAGAGGTCCCAAATATTTTACCAAATATTCTATCAAATGTTTTACATGGGTGCGGGATCCACACCATATGAGTCACATGTGGGTCTCATACTATGTGAGACATCTGGTAAAATATTTGAGATTCCTAACATTACTCTTTTTAAAAGTCAAAAACAATTACCAACATGAATGTATATAATAAGATTAATAAATTATTAATGAAAAAAGCTGAGGATTAAGATAACTTTAAGTTTAGAAGTGTTCAAAATATAAATAAATTTAAAAATGAAAATAGAAGGGTATTTTTGAAATTAATACTTTAAAATTTGAATTTAAATGTAATAATTATTTGTCCCTTTAAAAAGTTAAATTTTTTCTAAAGAGACTATGAAAATGGAATGTAGGGAGTATTAATTTTATCTATTTAAATTTTAATAATGAAAATACCTTTTCAATTATAGAGACAAATTAAACTTTATCCTCTTTAGCTATCACTCTATCTGACAACTAAATTTCCTTTTTAATATTTAAGCTAAAATACGATTTTTGAGTTCTTTTTGTTTTTAATAAAATTTTCATATTTTAGTTAAAAAGATTTTTAAATGAACATAACAAGCAAATATTTGTGATTTTTTTAAAAAAAAAATACTATCGACCAAAATAAAAAAAATTTAAAAATTAAAAAACTAAATCAAACATACTAATGATGTTAATTTAGACATTCCATTTAAGATGTCAGGTATATAAATCACTTGTTCTTCATTTACATCTCATTTGAGCTAGTAATGTTCTGTGTAGATCTTCATTTGTACCAAAAAAATCATAAAGTACTAATATTTTCTAAGTATACCTTATTTAATTATTTAAAATTTTATTTTACTTTCGTTACATCCAGGGGCGGAGCTAACAAGGCCCCATGGGGTCACGTGGCCCTCTGGGTTTTGGAATTTTTTTTTTTATTAAAGCAGACATAAAGAAAATATTTTAAATAAAGAAATTTATAAAAATATTATTTTAAATTGCAATGACATTTTTAAAATAACAAGAATAATAATGGTTATTTCGATTGAAAATAAAGTGATTACAATATTATTATCTATGAAAATTTCAATATAATGGTAATATCTATCACTATTGATATGCAAACATAATTAATCTCAATGAAAATATAGAATTTATTGAATTGTTAGTTACATTTGACATGTAGTGTTCATTCTCCATGTGTTTTTTTACTATTGGTTGGTGATGTCACATGTTAATGATGACGTGGTAGAACTATTATATTGAATTTTTACGCATATTTTGTATAAAAAATTACTTTATCATTATATAATTTATTTTAAAACTTTATATCCATATCTTTTTTTAATATTATCCGTGATACACTAATTACAAATAATATTTAGCTTATTTGGTTCTAGTTTTCAAAAAACAGTTTTCAAAAACTTATACATTTTTATTTTTCGTATTTTAATGTTTTCAATAATTTTTTTTAATATTTTCAGATTTTTTTTTAATTTTTAAACACAACTAACATAAATATACCTAAAAAATATAATATTTGTAAAAAAATATTTAAAAATACACTAAATGCCAAAAAATATAAAAATAATATGAAAATTCAGTACATTTTTCATATTTTTGTGTATTTATTAATTTTTTAAAATATTTTTTCACAAATATTTTACTATTTTGATACATATCTAAGTAATGTGCATCTAAAAAAGTAAAAAAAAAAATTTAAAATTAAAAAAATATTCACTAAAACCAAAAAAATACGAAAAATAAAAACTTAATTTTCAGAAAATTTAATTCAGAAAACTAAAACCAAATACACTGATTATTATTATTTTTTAGATTAATTACCAAAAAGTCCTATCTACATATTTGGTGGTAGCTTAGGTCCTGTCAAAAAGTTTTTGAACCATTAAGTCTCATTTATAGGTAAAAAGACGTTTTGCCCTTTAATCCCAAAACTGAGAATGTTCTAATCTTCTCAATTTATAATTATCAGAATTAAGAAATTTTTCAATTTTTTCTAGTATGAACTAAGAATATTATCAGAACTAAGAAATTTATAATTATTAATTTTGAGAAATTTCTTAATTTTTTTCATAATTACAATTGAGAATATTACAAATTGAGAATGTTCTCAATTTCAAAATGATGCTCCCTTTGGTCCCTAGAAACCTTAGATAAAGAGAATAAAGTAAAAAATTTCATTCAAGCCTATAAGGCACAATAGAATAGAGATAAATGAAATAAATTAAATAAAAATAAATTAACATTGCCTTTTCTTTACATTTTGCCCCTCCCAGTGGCCCACTCTAAAGCTTCATTTTAATGGGTGCTTGAGAGCTTGCTTCGAAATCTCTCTTGTAGTTCTTGTTTCGTGTTTACACAACTTTTCGTTGTTCTCTCTCACCGTTCGAATTCAGGATTTGGATTGGAATTCGAAGAAGCAATTCGGTTTTTTTTATAGTTCGCTAATGGCTAGGATGTGTTGCAGAGTTGTTGGCGAGACTGAGACGACGACGGAGGCAACGGAGCTGAGCTTGAGGGTGGCGAAGCGGCGGAGGATGGAAATTCACCAGCTGAAGATTCTCGCTGCAGATATGGCGGTGCCGTTGCCGGAGAACGGTAGAAAACGTCAGAAATTGGATGTTTTTGTGGCAGATTCGAAGTTGTCTGAGTGCGGAAAAGCAGTTGAGAATTGCGTGATTAGTGAAGGTCGTTGGGTGGAGAAGGATAAATTGGGCTATTAAAAATTAATGGGACTTGAAGGAGTAAATAATTTCATTTAGGACTTAATGGAGTATAAGTTCACAAAATGGGACTTGCATGTAAATGTCCCTTATTTTTTTTATCTTTCTTGAACTTAATGGTAAAAATTTATGTGAAATATTTTTATAAAAAATTCTAATATTGTAATTAATAAATGTCCCCTCTGATTTAATTTCATGGTAAACCCAAATAATAAATTAAAAAAAAACTAAATTATTTCAAAAACTTTTCAATTCAGAAAATAATTCTCAAATACAGGGAAAAAAACCAAACTTATAAGCATATAAGCATTATAATACAGAAAAAACTAAACATAAACATTATAAAACTTTCCAATACAAAAAAAGAAACTTTTATATTATAAATTATCCACAATGCTCTTGGAAAAGTAAAAACAAAACTTATAAGTACATAAGTATCAGGCACTAATAAGAAAGAGTAGTTTTCAAATAATATACAATTCCAATGATAAAATAAGAACAATTCCAATATTATGTTATTGTTAATATAACTGTTGGACCCTTTAATTTTTGTCAAAAAAACGATATAAAAAATAATTGATGGTGCTCTACAAAAATTGTGACATTTATATGAATACTTACCTTATTTTTGATGGGTTGCTTCAAAAAACTATTTTGATTATTACTCTCATCCATTATTTGATTTTGTTCAAACTTTCTTTTAGGGTTTAGGGTTTCAAAATAATAATAAAAATAATCACTATATTTGGTTCCATTTTTCTTGAATTATTTTTTCCAAAAAGTGATTTAAAAACTCTATTTTGAAAAAGGATCTTTGTTTGGTTTTTAAAAAAATGCATTATTGCAAATTCAAGTTTCCCTCCAATTTAAGGAGAGAGACAATTTAAAAAAAAAAATTGTCACATCAAAAAATGCTCACATGTTAGTTATATATATACACACACATGCTATATATGTATGAAAACATAATTTGGTATGTATCCAGTGGCGGAGCGAGAAAATCAAATTAGGGAGGGCACTTATTAATTATATTATTGAAAAATTTTACAAAAATATTTAACGCAAATTCTTACGATTGATTTCGAGGAACATAAAAAAAATAATGTTATTTATAATTAGTGTATCATGGACAATATAAAAAAATATGGATTTAAGTCTTAAAATAAATTATATAATCATAAAAAAAAATTTATACAAAATTTGATTAAAAATTCAATATAATGGTAATACCACATCATCATTAGTATGTGATATCACCAACTAATAGTAAATAAACACATAGAGAGTGAACCTCACATGTCAGATGTAACTAACAATCCAATAAATTTCATATCTTTATAGTGACATTAGTTATACTTGCATGTCAATAATAATGACATCACCGTTACATTCAAAAAAATTTATAAAATTTTCATAGATGATATGGTTTACAATAGTCTCTTCATTTTCATTCAAAACAACCATTATTGTTCTCGTAATTTTTAAAATGTCATTGATATTTCACTCTAATAATATTTTTGTAATTTTTTTATTTAAAATATTTTCTTTATATTTGCAACAAAACAACAACAACAACGCCGCCCAATTAGTACACATTAATGTATGTTTAGGAGGAGAAAAATTGAGTACACACTTAACATTTGACATAATACACAAAGTGGTGGTCCCAAGAGTTGAACTAATAACCTTAAGGTTATTAGGCCAAGTCTTAACCATTAAATCAATAATCACCCTCTTTCTTTATATTGGCAAAAAAAAAAAAAAAAAAAAAAAAAAAAAAAAAAAAATCCCGAAATTCAGGGGGGGCACGTGACCCCCTCGTCCCTAGTTGCCTCCGCCCCTGTATGTATCCATTTATGGGTACTGTGGGGAAGTGGTTTGGAAATACTCTTCAGATCCTGGAAGACGCCAATGATCCTCAGCTAGTCACCTGCAAAGATACAAATACTCCGGTCGGGGGTGCCGGAATTAGCACTCCGACGGACAAGTCAGTTCCTCTCCTCAAGAAAGCTTGTTTACTAAGTTTTTAGAAGTGATTCTTACATACCTTTTCTAGTCCATTGCCATTATATTTATACTCGTTTCTTCTGATCCTCGGGGCCAGGGCCTACTTTTTTCAATCATTATCCTTTCCACTATTCGGCTATAGGGATCCTCCCCTATTCGGCGTATTCATCCTATTCGGCCCCTTATCCTTGCGGGATATCTGCCAGATAGCGTCAAGCTTTGGAAATATACCTCCTTTATCTTCTCCGATTATTCGGCTACCACAATTGCCCTCCGAACTCCCTGTTGACGGCAGTTAATCGGCGTGTTCGGTTCAGAATTTGAGAAGTTTAGCGCCAGGCGGCTTCGTGTGCCCCAATATATGTCAGGAGGCGCACGCCTTTTTTGCTCATCATTACGCTTTCCCGCTCTATTCATATGTATCTCAGCATTTATTGCGATTTGAAACTTTGGTCCTTTCGAATTCGCATTTCGTCGATTTTCTGAGACTTTTGGATCGCCAGTGCATATCCCTCCGCGACTCGCGTTTTCTGCAACTTCTTCCCGTCTTCCCTTGTCTCACCTGCTCTTCGTAAGTCCCCTTCTCCCTTCTTTGTAATCCTATTTTCTGTTTGCTATTTTAGCTTCGGCGAATATTTAGTTCTTTGCTAAGATGGCCAAACATTTGAAAGACCTCCTTTATGAGGATCGTATCTCCGGTTTCCGGCAATATTTTTCTATTCCTGACGACGTCCATCTATCCCTTGTAACGGACAACGCTCTCGACATGGAGAGGGAAGACCAAAACACGATCGTATTCCCTCTTTTATCCATTGCGGAGGGTGGGGTTCGTTTCCCCCTACACCCACTTCTTAGGGCCGTTCTCCGCTATTGGGGTTTGATCCCTTCTCAACCCAATGTAAATTTCTTTCGAATCATCATGGGGGTTGTAGAGTTGAATCAACGCCTTAGGATTAACCTTGGGATTCCGGCCATTCAGCATTGTTACGCCTTAGCCAAATCCTCCGGTCGGCTGGGGCGATATTTTCTCAGGGCCAAAGATACTGACCATCACTTGGTGACTATGCTTGCCAGTTCTGGTAAGCGGGTTGACGACGTGATGGTTAACGTCCGAGGCAATTAGGAGTTCGCTGAAGGGGAGGATCGCCTGGACCCTATTCCCAGACATAAGGGTGACCCAGGTTGCCACGCAATGTCTTATGTTTGTTGGTCTATCTCTTATTCGGCTCTTTTCCCTAAATCGCTTTTTATCTTCTGCAGGTAATAGGTTGAAGAAAATTTTGACTTCGGTTGACGACGTAGTTCTTGGGGAAATCAAGACTGCACTCACATATTTCGGCCGCCCAAACGTACAAAAGCAAGGGAGGGCCGCCCATATTCTCCTTCGGTACGAAACCCACTTACACTACTTTTTCGGCTGCAGATAACATTCCGATTCCATCCGGCGATCAACAGCTCTCGGCCCTTATCTTCCCCAGCTTCAAAAACCTTAGGCAGATTGGTCTCGTAGCTTCTGATTCAGGGGAAGACGCCGAGCCGGTTGTAGAGGTGACTGCCGATCCGGCTGGGGAGTCTACTGAGGGGGTTGTAGAGGGCGACGAGGCTATACGCTCGGCATTTGAGGCCACCGAGCCATCCGCCTCAGGACGAACAGATTTCTCTTCTGGAGATATTTTTGCAAATTTGGGGGATCTACTCGGCGATTTCTTTGAGGGTATGGCGAAGGAAAGCCTAACACAGATGGCGCGTAAAAGAAACGCCGAGCGGATGGCCGCCCGAAAGAAGGCTGAATGCGCCGCATCAGATCCAAGCTTGATCAAGCCCTTCGTACCCGTTTCTGAGGGGACGATTGAGGTTGCTGTGTCCGACACGAGGAAAGATGGTGGAGAACAGGCCGATGGGGAACGGCTGATTCCGGAGCAAGGCCAAAAGCGTGGTGCCGAGGGAGAAGCGAGTTTAGAAGCTGGCCCTGGTAGCAAATGGCCTCGGCTTGACGAACCGGGCGTGGTCGCTCCGTTCGTTATTCAGCCAAAAATTAGGGATATGCCGATTTTATCCGACGCTTCGGCCATCGAGGATCCAGCCGTGGCTCTGAGCCTGGCGGCTTCAGTTTCTCTGCCGGTTGACAACAAAGCCTTCGGTGCCGTGCCTGATATTATGGCCGTTGCCCTAACTGCTTAATCGGCACTCCTGGTAGGTCACCTTCATTTCGCTCTTGTTTGTTAAAGGCGTCTAATCATACCGAATTGTTTTGCAGATGATCGGGAGGATCGCCGACTTGGGCCGGCGCCTGCGTGATGCTCTCGGGAGAATTGACCATTTGCAAATAGAGGTGCAGGGTCAGAAAAGTAGGGCCGAGTTCGAAATTATGAGAGCCGAGATGGAGAGCGCGTGAGCCGAGGCAGAAAAAGAGAGGGCTCGCGTCGCCGAACAGCTTCGTGTTGATGCTGAGGGTAGGGCAAATGCGAGCGAGGAATCGCTCGAACTTTCCAAGAAAACACTTGCTGAAGCGGAAGCTCAGTTAGAGGAGCTTAAGGCGGCCCGCAAGAAAGCCGAATCGGATGCCTTTGAGGCAGGGAGAGGCGCCGCTCTGACGGAATATGTTGAAGAAGTGTCCAAATTTGAGAATCGCGGGTTCAAACATGGGTGGCTTAAAGCCCTTGCTGCCGCTGAGGTTACATTGGATTTTCCAATTCCTTATGAGCAGGTGGATGTTGAGCCACTTGAGTTTGATACCGAGGAGTGATCTGGGAGCCGTTTACTGAGCAGGCGTCTTTTTGTTTTTGTTTTTCTTAATGCTTTGTTGATTCAGGGTGGTTTTCATGTATAAATTGGTTGGCATCTGCGCGCAATTTATTAATGAAAATTTCCTTGTAATTTTTGCTATCACCACACACTTTGTATAAAAGAGTTCACCACACACTTTGTATAAAAGAGTTCTGTGGTTTTCCTTGTAATTTTTGCTGCCACTACACACTTTGTATGAAAGAGTTCTGTGGTTGAATTTTAATGAAAGAGTTCTGTGTTTGTCAATGCATTTAGTAAAATGGAATTGCATATACTGTGGGGAAACCCTGACTTGTGAATCTGCCCATGCCCCAGGGGGTTCGTGAAAAGAATTCTAGCTCTGAATCAATTTGCGAGCCGGCTGGGGTACTTGGTCTAAATAGATTGATAAATCTGCTGTGGCCAATAGATTGACAAATGATTTTATAGTCAACTCGTGAGCCGGATGATTTTACTGTGGCACGAATGATTTTATCTAGAACTCTTTTGAACAAACCTTACATACAATATCGTTTGTCTAGAACTCTTCTGAACAAACCGTACATACAATATCGTTTGTCCAAACTTTAGTTTTTTCCTTACTTATGTCGCTAACCACTGAAGGTAGAGAGGAAAAGATTGGTCAATATTTGAGTTCCTGCAGACTCAATACATATCCCATCAAAATCACCATTTGCAATTTCACTGCCTACTGATCTTGGACCCTTAGATTGAAAAATCTGCCCTTGCCCCAGGGGGTTCATGATAAGAACTCTGGCTCTGAGGAATCCATTTGTGAGCCGGCTAGGGTAGTTTAGCCGAATAGATTGATGAATCTGCCGACTGGGGTACTTGAGCCGAATAGATTGATGAATCTGCCGGCTGGGGTACTTGAGCCGAATAGATTGGTGAGTCTGCCCTTGCCCCAGGGGGTTCATGATGAGGACTCTGGCTCTGGGTCAATATTTGAGTTCCTGCAGACTCAATACATATCCCATCGAAATCACCATTTGCAATTTCACTGCCTACTGATCTTGGACCCTTAGATTGACGAATCTTCCCTTGCCCCAGGGGGTTCATGATAAGAACTCTGGCTCTGAGGAATCCATTCGTGAGCCGGCTGAAGATCTTGAGCCAAAAGCTTGTCCTGCCGTCAACTTAGTCGGCGTCAGGCGATTGGGTTTCGCGGTTAATGAACTCGCCTCGATCGTGCTGCCTCTGCGAGTTTTAAATGATCAAAGGTACAGCTTTTAAGAGTCTGGTAGGTATCTGATTCAAACTCCTGAGAGAAAATCTATTGTGCGAATGTCGAGCAAACTCTTCTTTAACAGCAAAGGGGAAGCCAAGACATTGGCTGAGCTTGGCGGTGATATGAATCGAAGTGAACACCGTGGTGCGCCCTTGCGTGCTGGGAGTAAGAGTTCTATGGGTCGAGAGAGGCGTCAATCTCCTCGACGTCGTAGTAGGTCGCCCAGACGGGATAGGCAGTCTTAGGGGAGATCGTCACACGCCCAGGTCGAAAGGAGATCAGACGCGAATCCGCGCCCGTTAAGTTTTGCAGTATTTGTGAAGAATAAGCCCATGACGGAAGCGGATTCGATCGTTCGAGATCCAGACGTGGCGGTCGAGTTTGCTCGACAAATATTTCCTCCGGAGGTTCAGCAGTCAATGGTTGGTCGACAGGACTACGAAGTGTTTCGCGAGGGCATTCATGGGGCGGTGAAAGGGCTCTATACGGCTTATGAAGTCGGCATGCGATTGCGCGACGCCCGCCGAGAAATGGAGAAAAAGGAAGAGCATATCCGCAGTTTGGAGGCTCGCGTGGAGGCGACTGAACGTGAGTTAAGCAAGATCAAAGCGGCTCAGGTACAACCAGCAGGGCAGGTGAATCCAATCGTGGAAGAGAGGGTTACTAGTCGGCTTATAAGCGCTGCCATTGCCGATCGTGAAACGGCGAGCATGTTCGCATTGGAGTCCGCAAAGGGAAGGTCTTATGAAAAAGGTTTTCATGAAGGGCGCTTGGTTGGAATCCAAAAGACCAAGGAGAAGCTTGCCGAAGAGGTTTGCCGATGTGAAAATCGTGGGTTTAGGCATGGTTGGATCAAGGCGTCTCAAGTCGCCGAATCTCTTCGCTTGTCAGGCATCGATTCGGCGTCACCTCTCTACCACAGTAAGGACTTTCCGTTTTCTGCTTTCGAGGTTGAGAAGAGCGAGGATGAGGGCGACGCCGTATGACTTTAATTGTTGTAAGGTTCGAACGCTGGTCGCGTTCGCAATTATGTAATTTCTTGGTTTTTTGAATAAAAGACGCTTTATTGAAGATATCAAATTATCTCCCGCATTCGGCGTGTGCGTGTTTAATTTTATTGCAGAAATGTTTGGATAGACGTAAATACATCAATCGGACTTAGCATCTGTTAAATCGATGCGCCGATTCGTTGGCGTAATCGGCCTACATGTAATGGCCGTTTACTTTTGAATAAAGCCATTGCGGCGTGTTGTTGAAATTTGAAGAAGCCGTGAAATTTGAATGCCAGATGTCTAGCCGATTGGGCTAGATAATTTTTGCCCTTGCGCAGCCTGTGCGCGTTTTAACCAACCGTTGGGTTAACTAGGTCATGGAGAATGTTGACCGACGCCTGTCTCGTGGGGTTTAGTGTTAATAAAATCACTTCGAGATTTGGGCCTCGAGATCGCGGTCATTACTGAGAATAAAAGCGGTAGGCGCCTCATGAAATCGAACATATTTCGCTCACCAGCATCTGTTGCATGGAATGATCAAGAGTTCTCACCATCAGATGGTGATGATAGTTGTAGGAGCTCAAATTCCGGCCGAACTTGGCGCTCAGATGGTTTGCGGCGGAGGATTCTCCGGTGTGGGAGGTGGACCGCTGGAAGGAGAAACTGACAACACGTCAGCCTCCAAGTCGTTGAAGCAGATCGCCCCGAAAAGAGACACAACGACCGCTGCCCCTATCCTCCCTTGTCTTGGATCTTGGCCTTGACATTGTCGATGGTGTCAGAGGCCCGGCGACATGCCGATTTGGGCGCGGTTAGATCGATGCGTTTTGAGCCGCGATGGTTGTTTAAATGACAAGAGTTGGATCGATGGGTTGATTTGTCTTAGAAGTTTAGAGATAGATATTGTAATGTTCGAACGTGGATTGCGTCTATGTAACAACTTTTTAATCAAATAAAAAGTGTTATTTCGTGTAGTTGAGTCTTACTATGAAAATCTTTTGTTTAGCTATGCCGGATGAATGTTCCTGATCCCAATTTTGAATGGTTGAGCACGTCATTTCGTATGGTTTAATAGTTTGCTATTGGAACTTTTGTGTAGCTTAAATATTTTTTCTGTATTTAGGGATCGGCCCTTGCCTTAGGCGGGATGCGAGTTTAACCGGAATGGGTCGTACTCGTGGGCCGGCTAAGGCATGCCTTGTCCGGCGAACCGTATTAGTGATTCCGGCTTAATTAGTTGATTAAAACGGGCTTCGAATCCGGAGGCTTATTCGGCCCTAAGGTGTCATGCACCAAAGGGGGCTCCGAATCCGGAGACTTGTTTTGGCCAATTGTGACATCCACGAAGGGTGCTCCGAATCCGGAGACTTATTCGGCCCTAAGGTGACATGCACCAAAGGGGGCTCCGAATCCGGAGACTTATTCGGCCCTAAGGTGTCATGCACCAAAGGGGGCTCCGAATCCGGAGACTTGTTTTGGCCAATCGTGACATCCACGAAGGGCGCTCCGAATCCGGAGACTTATTCGGCCCTAAGGTGTCATGCACCAAAGGGGGCTCCGAATCCGGAGACTTATTCAGCCCTAAGGTGTCATGCACCAAAGGGGGCTCCGAATCCGGAGACTTGTTTTGGCCAATCGTGACATCCATGAAGGGCGCACCGAATCCGGAGACTTATTCGGCCTTAAGGTGTCATGCACCAAAGGGGGCTCCGAATCCGGAGACTTGTTTTGGCCAATCGTGACATCCACGAAGGGTGCTCCGAATCCGGAGACTTATTCGGCCCTAAGGTGTCATGCACCAAAGGGGGCTCCGAATCCGGAGACTTGTTTTGGCCAATCGTGACATCCACGAAGGGCGCTCCGAATCCGGAGACTTATTCGGCCCTAAGGTGTCATGCACCAAAGGGGGCTCCGAATCCGGAGACTTATTCGGCCCTAAGGTGTCATGCACCAAAGGGGGCTCCGAATCCGGAGACTTGTTTTGGCCAATCGTGACATCCATGATGGGCGCTCCGAATCCGGAGACTTATTCGGCCCTAAGGTGTCATGCACCAAAGGGGGCTCCGAATCCGGAGACTTGTTTTGGCCAATCGTGACATCCACGAAGGGCGCTCCGAATCAGGAGACTTATTCGGCCCTAAGGTGTCATGCACCAAAAGGGGCTCCGAATCCGGAGACTTATTCGGCCCTAAGGTGTCATGCACCAAATGGGGGAGTTGGAGGAGAGTCTGACAAAGAAAATCGATTTTCATTAAAACTTGGTACCAGTACAAGCATCAGATCCCACAAGTCGGGTCTGTAAATGGATTTTCATACAGCCTACGTTCGCGCGGATTGCGGTGTGCCACGGATCTCTTCAATGCCACGGTCTGTTGGGAAGCGCATAAGCTGATGGTAGGTGCTTGGGACAGCCTTCATGACGTGCAACTAGGGGCGCCCCATGATGGCATTATACGGCGATGGAAGCTTCACAACCAAGAATTCCACGTCGACCGTTTTTGAACCTGCTCGAACGGGTAGCACGATCCTTCCCAACGGGTACTCTGGATTTGTGTTGAAGCCGAACAGTGGCTAAGACGACGGTGATAGGTCTGACTCGTTGAGGCCGAGTTCAACAAATGTTCTGTAGTATAAGATTTCCGATGTGCTTCCTGGGTCTATGAGAATGCGTTCAACGCTGAACCGACGTACGCGTAATCTGACGACCAAAGGATCGACGTGGCTGGCCACTGTTCTGACGAGGTCGAAGTCATCGAACTTAATTGGCGGAGCTTCTCCGGGCCTGCCGGCTGACATGTTATGTTTTTGGGGAATTGGGTGCGCTTGGATTGTATGCACGGTCGGGGATGCTGGCAGACCGTAGATTATGTGGATCACACCAAGCGGAGGTGAATCCTGTCTCAGGGCTAATGCTTTGGTCGGCCTTCCCTTGCTCACGTATTGCTGCAGTCGACCATCTTGCACCAGTTCCTCCAGATGATCCTTTAGCGCATAACAGCTCTCGGTTTCGTGGCCGTGATCTTTGTGGTACTCGCATCGTCTGTCCCTCCTCCGTGTGTCGGGAGGTCCCACCATCTTCGACGGCCACTTGAAAAATGGAAGGTGCTGGACTTTGGTCATTATTGCCGCAATCGGCTCTGTCAACTCCGTATACTTCTTGTCGGTTCGCCTTGAGCGTCTGCTGTCGACTTGTAGTTGTTCGTTCGTTCGGTGGGAGCACTGATCGCTTGATCGGCGGGAGTCCTGCCTTTTGTCTCGCTTGGTTCGTTGCCGGGGCTCAGGGCTTAGTGGCGACACGGAGCTTATTGGTCGAGCAATTTCGGGGAGGGCCGTTTTGCTGGAGATTTGTCCGGCTTTTATCCTCAGGGCATCATCTTCGACTTTACAATATTCCTCAACTTTCTTCATCAACGCCCAGACTGTTTTGGGGGGCCTTCTGGTCAGGGAACTGCGCAGAGCACTGTCGGGGTGTAAGCCCATTTTGAAGGCGGTGATGGCCATGGAGTCGTTGCAAGCGTCGTCAACAAGGTTGAAGCACTCCCAATATCGTGCCGAGTACGCTCTGAGCATCTCTCCCGACTGGATCTGCATTGCCCAGAGGGAGTCGGCCTGTTTCGGTTGTACCTCGTTGGTTATGAACCTGGCCCTGAAGGATTTCTGCAGTTGGTGGAAGCTTTTAATCGAAGCTGGCTCCAACTTGTAATACCACCTGACGGCTAGTGGACCTAGGCTGCTAGGGAATATTCGGCACATGAGGGCTTCGTTGTCTACATGCAGCGTCATGGCCTGTTTGTAATGACGGATATGATCAGTGGGGTCTGATTTTTCGTCGTAAAGAGTGAATGACGGAGCTTTGAATTTCTTGGGAAGGGACGCCCTTGCGATCCGTCGAACGAAAGGATCGTGCTGATCTTCCTCGTTTGAGCTGCTTCTCCTGCGCTTGTTCCTTGGTCGCAGAACCTTTTCGGAGGAGCTGGAGGTTTCGGATCGTCCCCTTGCGTCGAGCTCCGTGGATAATGAGTTGGAGTTGCTATCGGTATCCTTTGGTCGAGCCCGAGGTCTTTGCCCGTCTGCCCTCGGAGGTCGCTCTGGTTCCTGGCGCATGGCCTCTCTAGATTTTGCTACCTCCAGGGCCAAATCTTGACGGAGTCGTTCGTTCTCAGCGATCATGTTCTCGAGCCTTTGTTCGTTCTACTTTGCTTGTTCTATGATAGCCTGCATTGTTTCTTGTGCTGAAGTTGTTGGCGAATCGAAGTTCAAGACGCGTCGTGCCGCGATGGTTTCTTTTCCGAGCATATTAGCTGGGGTGAGGTCGTCTCCCTGTGTGATCTCGTCGGTGGCTATCGGAGGATCTTCGGTCACGCCTTCCATGGATGTATTTGAGTATTCCCACAGACGGCGCCAATTGTGGGGAAGTGGTTTGGAAATACTCTTCAGATCCTGGAAGACGCCAATGATCCTCAGCTAGTCACCTGCAAAGATACAAATACTCCGGTCGGGGGTGCCGGAATTAGCACTCCGACGGACAAGTCAGTTCCTCTCCTCAAGAAAGCTTGTTTACTAAGTTTTTAGAAGTGATTCTTACATACATTTTCTAGTCCATTGCCATTATATTTATACTCGTTTCTTCTGATCCTCGGGGCCAGGGCCTACTTTTTTCAATCATTATCCTTTCCACTATTCGGCTATAGGGATCCTCCTCTATTCGGTGTATTCATCCTATTCGGCCCCTTATCCTTGCGGGATATCTGCCAGATAGCGTCAAGCTTTGGAAATATACCTCCTTTATCTTCTCCGATTATTCGGCTACCACAAGTACATATCCTACCATTAAATGTGTAACTTTATTATAAAATTTTTACTCATTTCAACCATAGAAAACATAATTTTTTTTGACAAATTGGCATTAACATGCTTCTTATATAGAATTAAATTTTCATAAAGGTTATGGAAAAAATTTATTTTATCACAAAATATCGTAAAATTAACACAAACATGTGTAATATCGTCAGAAATTGGCATAAGAAAATGTCCAAATTTTTTGTATTTGATGTTGCAAAAGTTTGAAAGTTGGTTGCGATTTTTTTTTAATGCTAATTTGTAAAAAAATTATGTTTTCTGTGGTTGAAATGAGTGGAAATTTTTATGATAAAATCACACATTTAATGGTAAGATATGTACCCATAAATGGATACATACCAAATTATATTTTCATATATATATAGCATGTACATATATATATATATATAAACCGAAATGAGAGTATTTTTTGATGTGACAATTTTTTTTAAAAAATTATCTCTCTTCTTAAATTGGAGGGAAACTTAAATTTGCAATAACGCATTTTTTTGAAAACCAAACAAAAATCCTTTTTCAAAACAGAGTTTTCAAATCACTTTTTGGAAAAATAATTCAAAAAAATGAAACCAAACATAGTGAATGATGTTGATTGATAATGCAATAACTTTAATGCTAGATTGGTCAGACTGATCCACGCCTCCAACAAGTCTGCTGACCTTTGTGTCCTCAAAACGTGCCTGAGAAAAGGTCCAAAGGGAAAGATGATCCCCTGATGGACACTTCGACGATCAAGTTAGGTTAGAGCAAATTGACTTGAGAGAGAGAGAGAGAGAGAGAGAGAGAGAGAGAGAGAGAAGCAAGGGGATAGAAAACTTAACCTCGACGTATCTCGAAAACTTCCTTATATCCTTTGCTCATTATTTCCTTGTCTATTCCAAGCTGTCTTGTTGGCCGAAAGTCTATAGTTTAGCTGACATCGTTCATGGTGAGTCTGCTTCTTCCGGCGTGAAGGGGTTGCTGTATTTAATGCTACAAGGGCCTCATTAAATAGTTGATGTGAGGCTGCAATAACTTTGCAGGATCTTTATCTACTTACATGGTTAGGTATCTGCCTCACAACTTTTTGAATGTTATTGGTCCTGGCCCAGCATTGATTTCTCAAAGTTACTAGGCTTTAATATCTGGGCTATGAGCTGGGCCCTGATTCGTGGGCTGGGCCCTCTTGGGTGCTGATTAGTATCATTGATGATGATGGTGAGTTTTGGTAAGGTGAATTGGAATTTTGAAGGGACGAAGAAGAAGAAGAAGAAGAAGAAGAAGAAGAAGAAGAAATAATTTTGATTTCTTAGGGAAGAAGATACAGAGATTTGAATAGGAATAACTAATTAAGGTGTGTAATGAGGAAAAAAAATTGTTTTAAGATTTAATATATGTTGTCCTTATTAGTAAATTCATATTAAAATATAGTAAGAATTAAAATTTATGAATTTAAATTGAACGTACTGAGATATATTTTAGGTTCAAATAGAATCCCCAAAAAACTTGAGACCCCAATGTAAATTATGAAAACTTTTAAAACTAAATGTAAATAATTTGAGGTCCAACCAATCTACAATGCCTATTGTTGCTATTCGTTGCTCCTTGCCTGGCAATCAAAACGGGGGGGAAAAAAAAAAAATTAAAGACTTAGCTCTAAACCCTAGAGCAAAGCGACCACACACAGTCACCCAAAGATTTATTGAAGTCCAAAGAAGGAGAAATTGGAGGCCTAACTCAATATTATTGATCTTCTCTCAACTTTCATCTATCACAAACAGTGAAGGTATTTTCTTTTCCTCTCTATTTTATTTATTTATTGATTTCACTGAACTATTCATCTAAATTTTTTAAAATTAATAGAAAACTATTATATTTTTGAAAATTATATATATTTTTTAATGTTTTTTTTTTTATAATTGTTTGTCTCATATCATATTTGTTATATAAAATAGGTTTCAAGTTTTTTCTTAATGAAATATTTGTCTGATGATGATTATAATTTTTTTTTCCCTATTACATGATTTTTTATATTTTATTTTATGTTTGTTTATTATTGAATTTGTTATAATTAAGGACCAAGCTAACTGTTAACATTATTATGATGATGATGATGTTAATAATTTTTGGTAAATTCTATCAAACATGCCAATCTTGATTCTTAGAAAGTATATTTAAAGTGATACTGTTACTTTTTGTTCAATTTTTTTAGTACATTTTGGTCCTTTTCGTTATTGTAAAATTTGTTATATATTTAAGTAAAATTTAATAAATTTTTTGTGAGTATCATTTTTTTAATATATAAAAAGCCTTCATATTTAGTGCTCGCTTTGAATTCCAACAAAACTCCCACACTGAAAAAGTTCCATTATTATTTTTTTCTTCTTTCCCATAGCTGCACTATAGGAAAGGCATTTCCTAATTCTTCCCTTAAATTACATCACTGCTCAAATTGGTAAATAACAAATAGAAACAAAGCATATAAGTAGTTAACAAATGGAGTAGCAAAAAAAGAAAACCTTGGCATAAATTTCTGTCAAAACTTACATAACATGATCTCATTCAAGAGCCGCAACAATCGCAGTAATATTCACAAGAATAATCGTCGGCTGCAAAAACCAGCTTACCACAACCTAGCACACTAGTTTGGTATTCGTTGATTGTACAAAACATCCTGAGCAAATGCTAGAACCAGTTTTAACCGACTTCACATTGCACACAGATGGTATGGAACCTGTGGGTGTTGATTTTTGACCACACAACCAAACATGGAAATTCAGCAGGGGAGTACCAGCAGAATAGATTAAACCCGAACAACCTGTCACAAAAAGATAAGAATCTGGCGGTGGTTCGTCCACCCGGGGGCACTCCGACGATCAAGTCAGTAATTATCTCTCAAAGATAGCCAATTGTGCTTAACTCACAAGAAAGAACTTACTGCTTACAATGTATCACACCTCCCTCAGACCCACGGGGGTGCCCTTGTGACGCCCCAAATTTTGATAATATAATACAACGGTACATTGGGGTTTAACTAGCGGATACACATCATTTCTAAGCACAAAATACAAATAATTACACTAAAAGAAAATATTAATAATAGTTACAGATAAAATTCTTCAAGTCTTTAAATATAGATCAGTTCCTTGATTTAAAAGGATTATCCAAAATACAAGAAATATAAAATATAATCTCTAAGGCAGCCATGGTTCCGCAAAGCTTTTAGGGGTTCCGTTCTCGGTGTAAAACTCACCTTCACTTGGCATAAAACACCATGAGTTTGGAATGCCCAATAAACACACACACCCCCGACCCTTTTCCCATTCCAAATACACAAGTAACATAACGGCACGATCATAACATACAGCGAAAGCAATAATTAAGCAGAGCTTATAATTAAATTTCAGTTCTCATGAATAATAGTCAATTTTAGTTAGTTCTAGGCAACTCCCTGCGGAATGTCGTTCCTACCCAACCACTAACACTGGTCACGGGCAATTCTGACTCCCCCCTGGTTAATACAATACTAATGCGTCGCTTACCGCATAACCACCAGTGTGTCGCTTATCACACAATTACCAATGATGCCCATGCACCTAGGTTACATACCCGAGTGGTGACATCACGGTCCTGCCCCAAGGAACGAGCTTCCAGGGATACTCTCTCCGTGTGAGACCCTCACTGCCACCTTTATGCCTCCCATTTCCGTTAAGCAGCCAGAATACCTCCCGTGCCATGTTAGGGTTCGAAAACACACTTGCGCAAGACTTCACAAAAATGGAATCATTCTACTATATCATACTCTTAAATCCGTCGTTCATTATCTCATAAAATTTAATACAATGATCGCAACCCATTACCATCCCATCTGATTTCCCCTTTATTAAGTGCATTATGTTCTCAGTTATAGCAAAGCATGGTCAATATAATTACGAATCCAAACTAAACAACAAGTAATTTATTCATGGTAAAGAAAATTTATAATTTATTATAGATTACATATCAAGACTAAGACATTCAAGAAACATAGAATATAAGAGTTGCAAACCAAATAAGAGCATATTAACACAAATTTTCAGATTTCCAGATTTGATCCAGTTTGAAAATAAGTATGAAAAAAAATACTTTTATTGGCCCTAAGTACCTGGCCTCATGTGAGTTTTTAGATAAATAAGTCTAGTTTCAAACTCAAATTATGAAAGTAGGATATGTGAAAAATCTAGAAATTCTCTAGATGTTGATTTGTAATTATGTATCAATTTTAAGCAGTATATAACAATCCCAATCAAACAATCAAGACAAAATCGACACAACGATTTTACGTGGAAAAACCACAATTGGACACCTCCAATTGTGATAAAAAACCACGGGCAAAAGCCAAAAAACAATCCACTAAAAAGACATAAAGGAATTACACAGGTATACTCTCAATTACCTAGCGAATCCACGCCTGAATTGAACCAACCCCTATGTGTCTCTTCCAACCTCGTCTTCACCTTGGAATTGTCTTGACGATGAGCCACTCCAGAATCCACCAAAGCTTCAAGCTCAAATTCTTCAGAATCTACCAAAGAACAACTCTCTCTTTTGTGTAGAATAAACAAACAAATCTTTGATGTATGCTTCTTAAACCGTGAGTTGAATACTCAATGAAACATCAAAGAAAACTAGCAAAATAGCCCCAGATATAAACCCTAGAACCCAAAAAGAAGATCTGGAGGCGTAATCCTAGATTTGGACTGAAACACGTATTTATAGAAATCTGTCCCGCAATCTCCGCTCGAGCGTCAAAATGGCCGCTCGAGCGGACCTACGCTCGAGCGCGCAAAGTTCTGCTCGAGCGGGAAAAAACAACATCCAGTATTTTTGCAGGCGAATAATCTTCTGGAACTCAGCATTATCCGCTCGAGCGTAGTAATGTCCGCTCGAGCGGATAGGCAACTTTGAATGCATTTTTGCATTTTGTTTCGGGGACGCTGCCTCTCGACCCCGCCTGGGTGTTGCCTCGGACCCACCAAGGGGTGCTGCCCCTTGGACCCCCCGCGAGCTGACCAGGCAGCTCGATCCCCGTCATAATCAGCGAAGTGACAATCTTGAAAGAATTAAACACCACAAACTTTTTCTGCAAAGCACGATTCGGGTTGGATTCGCATCTAAGAACTCATAGCCTCACTGAAATAAAAAGTGCGAAAACAAATACAACTTAAAGGAGTTTTGCCAAATAAGGTTACCAAGAATAAAAACCTAACAATATGTATTTTAGATTTTAAGATAATTTAGAATTACCAAGATCTGTTCAGATTCGTTGACCGTTACACAAATCGGTGTTTCTCTCGAAACCCTCACTCTCTTGAGTTCAAACAAATTTTAGTTAAAATATAACACCAAGATTAAGATTTTGACATAAAAGTGGACTCAAGATTATTTTTTTTGGAATTTTATAAAAATAGAGAAAGTTGACTATTTTTCTGGTTCTATGAGTAACAAACTTAGAAAAATTGTTTAGGTTATAAAAATACATCCTTAGGTCCCACCAAAATTATCATATACTGTAGACATACCAAATATTACACCATAAAAATAGATTTTGAGTTTATGGAGTTTTGATAGGAAAATAAATTCAAGAGAGGGAAACGATTTGCTGCTGGAAATTGAAGAAAGAAAGATAAGCATACCATTTCTTGATTAATACACATTTATACAAGAGTGTAGGCCTAGACTACAATATATATATATATATATATAAAGAGCATGTATTAGGTGGGGAAAAAAAAACAAGTGGTAAAAGAACTTGAGAGAAGAGGTGATGTAGGTTTACCTTTGTTGTGCAAGACTCAACA
>CM069904.1:175287077-175353099 GCA_036172215.1 Camellia granthamiana
TGGTCTAAACTGAGCTTAACGATTACGTGGAAGGGTGCGCGTGAGAATCATCACTGAAATTTTTTTCAGCCAGATTTGAGGAAAACTATCCGATGTTTCCGTGAACTTCGGATCTGTACGTGGGTTGAAAATCGAGGTGAAAAACACATCCACGTGGACTAGTTGTGATAGGAATTAATTTTTTATATTTTATTGATTTTTTGGTATCTATAAAAACAAATTTATTACACGTATCAATAAATTTTATGAAAAATGCTTGAAATCTCTGGGCTTGTTTGGTTGATGTTTCTGAAAAAAATTTCAGAAATTTTCTCTACAAACAAATTTCAGAAATTTTCTCTACCAAACAAATTTTCCCAAAAAAATTTCCCAAAACACACAAACCAAACAACTTTTCCAAACAAATCTCTCTCACACACACATCAAATCAATCACTTTTTTCAAAACTCTCTCTCAAAACAATTTTCCAAAACAAATTTTCCAAAACACCAAACCAAACATGTTTTCGTACTTTTTTTTTCCAAAACATGTTTCTGAAACACAAACCAAACAAGCCCTCTATTTTTTGGAGATTTTCATAATTTTCTTTGGATCTCTATCATTGATGTATATGTGAAACCCATCATGTATGTATGAGGCCCATACTATGAACGGTGGAGATCCAACAGGGGTTGTGGAGGTCTTCAAAAAAAGATCTCCATCATTGTTGAAATTTTGTAAATCTTTTTTACCACATGTAATAATAAAATAGAAGATTGACCAATAAATCTCATATCTTGAACTTGTGATTCATATAGCCTTATGTTTTTTCTTTTTGTGATCCGTTTAGTCCGTTTAGATGTATAATGACTCATTTGTCGTTATAATGTCCTTAATTATTACTGTTTATTGGAATGCTATATTGGAGTATTATATTTGAAATAAATTACATTAAGGAGTTTTTTTTTTTTAATTTTTTTACATTTGAGTGCTATATTTGAGAAAAGTATGTTAAATTTTTTTTTAGCAGACTTTCTAAATGTACCCAATGTCACATCATACATGTCACATTTAAATGTTCATTTGAAAAAAGGCTAAAAAAGTCTTGATATGATATTAAATAAATCTACAAATAATTCATAGAATACCTTTGAAAACAATAAGACTTATGTGATCATAAGAAAAAAAATCAACTTGTTTGGTTTTGATTTCTAGAAAATATTTTTCAGAAAATTCTACTTTTTTATTTTTCGTTTTTTTTTTGTTTTCATTGAATTTTTTTAATATTTTAAGCAAGTTTTTTTTAATTTTTAGATACACCTAACATAAATACACTTAAAAGTATAATATTTGTGATTTTTTTTATTAAAAAATTCATTAAATACCAAAAATACAAAAAGTAAATTTAAAAATTCAGTACATTTTTCATATTTTTGTCTATTTATCATTTTTTAAAAAATGTTTTTCACAAATATTTTATTATTTAGATACATCTAAGTAAGGCAAATATACTGAATAGAATTTATGAATATGCAAGATCTCAGATTAAATTTCCCTAAAAAAATTTTGAAACATAAATAAAACTGGTTTAAATAAAATAATGTGTGTCGTGTACATACAAAAAAATTGTAAAATTTATTAATTTATACATATATAAAATAAAATAAAATAAAATAAAATAATCGAAAGTGATGCTAGTTAATTTTTTTGCTAACCCAACTCTTGTTGTTAATAGCTTATTTATATGACCACAATGCCTTCAACTATTAAATAAAATTCATTGGTAATTGAGAATCATCATTTGCCTTGAAAGCCTACAATTCGATGAATTTTCACTTGACCAAAGCCTGTATCCTAAGCGGGTAGGCTCAGCTCAATTGAGGCTTGGACTAGGCAAAAGAGTTTGAAGCACGTTGGTTTTCTCGTCTACAAGTTCGTCCAACTAATGAGCTCGACAAAAAACATATGAAAAAAAAAAATCTACAATCCTCAAAAATATATTTATCAGCTCGCGAGCAAGCCTATTGGTTAGTGAAAGGTAAACTATCAAAAGAAAATTCATTGAGTAGACTTGGATATCATTTTTGCTACTTAAGTACATTTGATTCTTAGCCTCATTGATAATTATGCTAGCAATGTTAAAATAGTCATTTAGACAATAAAAAAATTAGGGTTAATTTGGCATGTTTGAAAAAAGTTAAAAAGTCATTATCTTATTTAAGTTATATCATCTTATTTAAGTCACACCACCTCTCTAATACACCACTTCAAACCCAACCTATATTTCATAAAAAGTCAAAAAGTATACTTATTTAAATCATCCCAAACAACCCCCTTAATAGAAAAATTTATAAATAATAATGTTACATTTGCTTATCTTTTTGTATCACATTGGGACACATCCAAATAATCATTGCATATTTATAGAGCGTAGATTTATTATATTAATAGTTGTAAATGTGTCATATAAAATGATATAATAAATATGGTATAAAAAGATAATAAGTATGATGTTTTTTTTTAATGATAAATCTAATATTATTGAATTATCAAGCATTAGTAGTTTTTTTTGTTTGTTTTTTTTTGGACTTTCGTAAACATAAAAGCCGAATGACAAAAAAAATAAAAAAAAAAATAAAATAAAATACATAGAAGCACGATAAGGATATTAACCTTGATTGTTTGCACAAGCAAAGCAATTCTATTCAATTACTATGCTTAGTGGGGATTTGGTGGGTCCCCATATCAGATTTTGCCATTTGATTATACATTTGATGCTATAGTTTTGCTAGAGCATATATGCTATTATGTCCACTTGAAACAACCTAAATGGCCACCAACATAAATTTGCTTATTTTTCAACTAGGCAACTTTATTGTTATGGGGCACTAAGCAAAGTTAGTTGATGAGTGCAATCTTAAAGCTTCTAGCAAAAAGCATAAACGAAGATTGAGAGTTTGTTCAGGTCTCTCCACACCTAAAATAAGAAAACTTTCAGGGCATTATGGATCTGTCATTTTCCTTATTAGCTTAATTAAAAAAACCTTAAAAAGTTTATATGAGCTTGATCAAACAAAATAATGTTACTTTAAAAAGATTCTTTTTACAGAAAATTATAAATTAGTGAAAAGAAGTGAAAATTAATACAAAAGTATACAAACATAAATGAGTTTGTGTTATAGCACGAGTTATTTGCATATTGGAGCAGGAACTTCACTTGCACTTTTATAATTTTATAATTATTTTGACTTCTTTCAATTGAATTGCAATTTAATTTTCTTTTAAAGTTACAAGTTCAAAACCAAATTTGTATATGATATAACAATTCATGTTATTCTGAACTTGCTTTAATTTCCAATATTACTCAACTTTTAAATTTAGATTAATTAGACTAAGATTTTTGGAACTATTAGTGAATATCATTCAACAAGTCCACAAACTCAAAATTTATCCATAAATAACAATAAACCGTTCAAATTCATTTCATTCATGAACCCCACACACTTCATCAATTTTATTTACACTACACAAACTAATTCTAGATAAAGTCTGACTTCTTAACTTTTTTGAATGTCATTTTACTCCTTATTTATGAAATCGTATATCTTAACTTTTTCAATTATAAAAATATATCACTTTTACCTCTTAAAATCACCTCAAAAAAAGTATATTTGTATGATTTTCATAGTTAATAAAATCACTATGAACGAGTGTATAGATGAACAGAGTAAAATGATATCTGGTAATAATTGAAGAGGTGTTTGTATAAACAAGGAGAAATATCAAATCAGCGAGAATTTCAAAAAATAATTATAAATCAACAATAAATTTTATAAATATTAATAATTAAAATCATAAATTTTTTCATAAATTTATAATTATTTTTTAACAAGTACAAGGTATATTGATTTGTAATTTCTTCCATAAATAACCTTTAATTTTTAATAAACACTCAAGGAATAATCCCGAACAAGATATGTTCATAACAAAATTTTCTTCCTATAAGATGAAAGTGACAAAAAAATAAAAATAAAAATTTCAATGTTTGTCTAAAAATAGTAAAAACAGAGTTTACACATCAAAAGATGATATGGATGGATGAAGATAGAACCGGATGTAGGGTGGTGTAAAATATTGCTTAATATGTTAAAATTATATCAATTCTTGTAAATTTGTACTGTTTTATTTACTAACTGTGAATTAAATTTTTAAATTTATAATTTGTTTTCGAAATCCTTCGTTCGGCTATAGTTAATATATATATATAATTTTTAACCTATAATGAAATATTAAAGTAAAGATGAATGTGAGAGAGATTTAGAGGTCGTTTGGTTTTTGAGTTGAGCTAAAAAATCATAAAAGGACAAAAAAAAAAAATAAAAAAGTCAAAAAGTCAAAAATCACAAAAGGACAAAAAAAATTTGCCAAACAAAGCCAAAAAAGCTAAACAAGAATATCAAATAACTAAAAAAGTCACAAGCTAAAAAAGTCAAAAAATTGAAAAACCAACTAAATAATTCATTGCCAAACGAGCACTTAATATGTAAAATTTATTACAAGTTAATAGTTACATATATAAAAAATATTATATAAAATTAATTTGTGTTATACATATGAAAATAATTACTCCATCCGTCCCAAAATAATGGTCCCTTTTGGGGAATCAAACTTTTTTTTGTAGTACAACTATTACATTTGAAAAAAATTGATTTTCAAAATTATCCTTTTGATAGTACATTTTTTTGAAAATATCAATGTCATAATTGTACTTTTTATATTGTTTATTAATTTAAAAAAAAGGCAAAATAGAAAATTTATATTATTTTTGTACTTAATTTTTGAAGAGAGACTAATATTTTGAGACAATGAAAAATGAAATAAGAGATTAATATTTTGGGATGAAAAAAATATACAAATTAATATTATATATTATACAAATACTTAATAATTAATTAAAATATTTTTTAATCGATCAATCCACATAAAATTATTCGAATCATAATTTATCAATCTATCATTCAATTTATAATTTAACTCTCTTCCCATTTTAATGTATCGCACACCCTACATTTAAGGAAAGTCATTGCCCTTATTTGATGCTGAAAACAAGGTAAAAGTGGCCAATAAGAGGCTTTTGCCTCACCAAGATTAGGATAAGTCACAGGGTTAATTTTGTCCATTCATATAACGTTTACGTCAGATATGCTTTCACCGACAATCTAGGAGAGGTCGGCAACCGTCGGCCGGCGAACCGGGAATACAAAACCAATGCGGCGAAAACTTCCAATCATTGCTTCCAATTATTAGGGTTATTTTTTTTCTTCAAAAAATCAAATTCATCAAATTATTTCTTAAAAAGTTTCACTTTTATTTTAACCTAATTTTGTTTATTTTTCAATTATCAATTTAAATAGTTTAATTAAAGATGACTGTATAAATTAATGATTGTTAAAATTTAATTTAATAGTTAAAAAATTATTTTAAAATTAGAATAATTTGAAAATATTTAGGACAAGTTATAGCTAGGTAAAAGTCCATATTCATCGGTTGGTTAATAATGAGGGATTGTTTGGAATGTTTTAAATAAGTATACTTTTTATTTATTTTTACTAAAATATTAAGAAAAAAAGGATAAATGTTTGGATTAATTTTTTGACTTTTTACGAAAAAATATATATTAAAAAATTGTATAAATAAGTGTATAGGAGAAGTTTTAGTGAAGTAGACAGTACGGCTAGTCTGGGCTGAGTAGGAGATAGGAAATGATTGCCTCTTTTTTCGGCTTGAATTGGATGGTGCTGTTCGACCCGTGAGGGTCCACCACAAGTCCCGTTTTACTAATCGGAACAGCTCAATGTGTAGAACTCATTGAGTACTATATACTTGTAAAAAATTACGTTGATCGGATATCGATAACTATCTGATCGTATTAGTTTTGTGTCAACCGTTAACTATAACACTATCTATTTTTTGTACAAAAATGATTTGATCACGTAGTTAGCAATATTTGATCAATATGATTTTTTGTAGGCATATAATACTTGACGAGTTTTACATATTGAACAGTTTAAATTATCAAAAACGGGAATCGTGATGGGTCTTTACAGGCTGAACAACACCGTGTTGTTTGTGCACCCCCGCCTGTGCAATTTTTCCAAACAAATCAGCAAAGTCAGTGGGAGAGACAGGCACCCGTTGTAATAACGAAGTGTAAAATTAAATTTTTTTGATAAATAGTGATAACTTTTTAATTTTTTAAGTAACTTTTTGACTTTTTTCATGTATCCCCAAACCAGGCCTAAGTTTCTTTTTCTTTTTTTCACTAAATCTAAACAAAAAAAAATAAAATAATAATAAGATTTTTTTTATAATTTATTAAATTATTTTTACTTTATAAATTATAAATAAAATTTGAGTTAAACATTTACATATTTTTATTTTATTTAAAAAATACTCATTTTTTGTCCTTATTACACATAGTTATATTAATACATTTTCATACAAAACACACTTTCTGCTGAAACTAAAATTTTAAGAGTATTAATGTAGTTATGTATAATAAAGATGAAAAATAAATTATATTTAGAGTAAAACGGAGAAAGAATAACAACTCGCTAAAAAATTTGTAAACATTTCAATAATATGCAAGAAACAATCATTTTAATCATACAACTAAACTCCAAACTAATTAGTTATGATGTGTAATTTGTTATAGTATTCAAATTTTAAAATGACATTTTCACCATTAAATCAAGTTCAAACCGGTTCATTACTAATTAAATCACATAAAATGAAATTTTTTTTTTTAAAGATTAGATAGATGAAATTAATATTTTAAAAATAAAATAAAAAATTACAACTAGTGTCAGTTAGTACTTTCTTTCTATTCGTCCCATTTGAATATTATTTTTAATATTCCCTCACCATTTTCGCCCCCCCTCTCTCTGTTATCTATAAACTCACTTTCTCTCTCTATTATCTCGCTTGCTACACTGCGTGATATTCGCTATCTAAACAGCCGATTCAAACTCGAAAACCTAATTGGGATGAGATGTCCAACAGATCATCCAAGCCCTAATTCACTTTATACCTTCATCAATCTCTGTAAATGTCCCTTTTAATGAAGCCTCCTTGGCTCATTCTGTTATTTCTGGTACCTTCTCACCTCCTAAAACCCTATCTTTTTTCATCCATTTTAAGGTAGTATTTTGTTTCTGTTTTCACAAAATGTTTTCATTTCTTTAGGTTTATTCGGCTTGGTTCTTATTCCAACGGTTGGAAAAGCGTTTTCTTGTGTTTTAGTGTTTTTTCTGTTTTTGGGTTTTTGTTTTGTTTGTTCGGAGCTTCCGTACCTCAATTTGCCCAATTCGTGTTTCGTTCTTGTAGAGATCTCAGCTGAGCAGGTCAATTTTGTTTTTTTATATATATAAAAAAATTATATCTTGTTTTTGTTTTTGAATTTCAATGTTTTTTTTAAAAACGGTTTTGACAGTTTGTATGTTGTTGTTGTTGTGATTACTGTTCCTCATACATGTATGTTTCAAAATTTTAATTTCCAAACTTGGGTGGGTATGCAATATTTAAGGAGATGGGTAATACAAATTTTGTTTTTCATATTTTGTAATTTGTTGAATGTGATTCTGTTTTCCATTCATAATATACCATTATTCGCGGATTAATTTGAAGATGTATAATTAAAATTGTAAATAAAAATTAGTTCTTGCGTGTTTCGGAGGGGAAGTTTTCTCCTGATATACTGATTTTGTTGTATTCTAATTTTGCATTTCAGGCAATATAAAATTAAATTATAGTTTCCCTCGGTGAAAGTGAATGATGGATATTGTTGAGGTTGAAGAAAATGTGTTTGCAATTGGTGATGCAAAGGTACATATAATTGTAAGAATCCAAATGGAACATTTCTGAAAAGTTCTTTTTTTTGTTGTTTTGTTCTGTGCTTATTCTGGCGTTTGAGAATATTTTTTGGTCAGTCTAAATAGTTTTTGAGTTGAAGTTGGAATTGATACACACATATATATATGGAAAATGTTTTACACTCCGTTTGGATCGAAGGGTTTAGTGAGAATGTAAAAGAAATGGAGAGAATGAAATTTTTCATGACTTGTTTGGATTATTAAAGAGGTGAGAAACGGTGAGAAAGGAAGAGAAATGGTGAGAAAGACAAATCCTTCAAAAGTTAAGTTTTATTCATTGTTCATTCGAACAAGAAGGTGAGAAACTAAAATCATTTATTTCTTTTGTCACCTCACAATCCAAATAGAGTGTTAGGCTAGGTATTTGGTGAACATTTGACTTATAGCACGAGTTGAAAATTTGTTGTCCTTGTGAGCAAAAATGGTTCTGATTTTCTGGTGTAGCATTTGAGTTTGCTCACAGCTTTTGTTAATTGAGGGTTGAGGGCTTGACAAATGTGTGGTTGCTAAATGCAGTTGCATGGAGGAATGTGCAAGACAATGTCTGCAATTTATTGCAGAGTGCTAGGAATTTTCCCTGTTCTGGAAGCATCACGGCCTCGGAGCACAACAGGTATCCAGGCATTATGTTCTCTGCACATTGCGCTCGAGAAGACCAAGAATGTTCTTCAACATTGCTGTGAATGTAGTAAACTTTACTTGGTATGATATCTCCCTTTTTTTGCATATATTTTGTTTATACAGTAATGATGTTTCCCACTACTAAAACGGGCTTTCCACTTGGGAATTGTTTACTCTTTTGTTAATGGTTTCTAATCTTTTGGCTCAGTGGCTATGTGTTCAAAATAAATTGAAGTAGCTCTATTGTTGTGTTTTATTACTTTGTTGATAACCTACGAGTTTAAGCCTTAGGGAAGTCACAAGGTGTGTACAATGCCCAAGGTTAGGACTGTGTTCAGTCTATCCCTTCCGAGTTCCAACATCTCCCACATTGGATAACACTAGGTAATGGCCTTTTAGGTTTTGTCCCGTAGTCATTTAGTGGTTCCTTAAAAAATTGTGGGTTAATGATTAGTTTGATAAGCGTTTATATCCCGTAAGGATACATGATAGAATTTCTGTTGTTTATAGGTTGATGTCTTTTACTGATTTGCATGTGATGTAATCAATGTGAAATCATGGTTTGGCCACAAAATATAACATTTGTGCTTCATTTGACCTGGTTGAAAGGTTTTGAGTCTCTTTTCTTTCCTAGAGGAATGTTTTACAATTAGAATCAACCTTATAATGCAGGCTATAACCGGGGATTCTGTTGTTCTAAAATATGAGAAGGCAAGATGTGCTCTTGAAAATGGTCTTAAGCGAGTCAAAGATATTGTTCCACAATCTATTGGCTGTCAGGTAATTTTAATCTAAATTCTGTTGGCTATCTTCTTGTTTGTGTTTGTGATTGAAACTGAAAGATTTCTTCAAATGATCCTCGTGCGCTTTTTCCACTGTAATTTGTGGTTCCTCTTCAATTAGATTCATCTCTTTTCTAACTGGAAAAATATTTTTTGTTCAATAATTTGCATGAAATTGTTTAGAATAGGAAATAGTAATATTGTTCTGTAATGACATTGTTTCTAGTTTTTATAAGCTATTGCCATTTTATTAAATACATGATATTGACTCTCAACTGTAACTATATTCATCTCAGATTTCAGAAATTTTAAGTGAACTTGAGGGGACCGAGTTCTCACTTGATCCATTGGAGAAGCAAATTGGTGACGATATAATTGCACTTCTCCAGCAAGGGAGGAGATTCAACAGCAATTGTAATGACAATAATGAGCTTGAATCTTTTCACCATGCTGCTTCTAAACTTGGCATCACATCTTCGAGAACAGCTCTTACCGAGAGAAGGGCTCTGAAGAAGCTAATAGAAAAGGCCCGGATTGAGGAAGACAAGAGGAAGGAGTCAATCGTGGCTTATCTTTTACATCTCATGAGAAAATACTCCAAGCTATTTAGAAGTGACTTCTCAGATGACAACGATTCACAGGGTTCAACACCTTGTTCCCCTACTGTTCAGGGCTCTTTTGATGATGGCAGTGGACCGGGTGGCGTTGGTCATGTCTTCGAGCAACAACTCTCAAAACATGGTTCTTTCAATTTCAAGCCAAACTTCAGGAGATCAGGGCAGATGACCCTCCCTCCTGAAGAGTTGAGGTGTCCAATATCTTTGCAGCTCATGTATGACCCAGTCATCATTGCTTCCGGGCAAACTTATGAAAGGATTTGTATTGAAAAATGGTTTAGTGATGGGCACAACACCTGCCCAAAAACTCAACAGCAGCTACCCCATCTTTCTTTGACTCCTAATTACTGTGTCAAGGGTCTTGTTGCTAGTTGGTGTGAACAGAATGGAGTTCCTGTTCCCGATGGCCCACCAGAGTCTCTAGATCTCAACTACTGGAGGCTCGTGTTGTCTGAGAACGAGTCTGTGAATTCAAAGTCAATGGACAAAATTCGGTCCTGCAACATGAAGGGTGTAAAGGTGGTTCCTATAGAGGAGAGTTGTATAATTGAGGAGGCTGAAGGAAATGAAGCAGAGGATGTGCCTGTAAACGAGGAAGAGTTTGAGCATAATGTGCTTGAAAGATATGACGAGTTTTTTATGATCTTGGACAAAGAGGAGGACTTGGGAAAAAAGTGCATTGTGGTAGAAAAGATAAGGCTCTTGCTGAAGGATGATGAAGAAGCTAGGATTTATATGGGGGCTAATGGGTTTGTTGAAGCACTGCTGCGGTTTTTAGAGTGCGCTGTGCAGGAGAGGCATGACATGGCTCAGGGAATTGGAGCCATGGCTCTCTTCAATCTTGCTGTTAACAATAACAGGTTTGTCTCTTGTTTATGATACTTTGTACTTATTACTTGCGTGTGATTACAATTGTTTTTTTAGTTTTAGATGAAAGTCTGTTCATGAAGGTGTGTAATTCTTTATCTTTTCCAAGGAATTCTTGATCATTGGCTCAGGAAGTATCAAAGGAAGCAAATTAAACTTCTTCTCATGAATTGGGCAAATTGGCTTTTATTAGCATTTCTATTGTTTTAAGGGCTGCATGTCCCCCAGTGTCCCTATGCTATCCTTTTGACAGCCATAAAAAAAAAAAAGAAAAAAAACGAAATGTTGTTCTACAGATTGGATGTATAGTTTTTCTTCATTTTCTTCTGAAGTCAAGTATTGGGAAAGGGAAAACAAAGCGACTCCAATTCTGATTATTCACTCGTAGGCACCACTTAAAGGGGTAAAAGAAAAAAAAAAAAAATCGGTTTTTTGGTACCCTGAAGAACATTGTTAGCATTCCTCTTTTATTAGGGAGCAACATGGTTTTTACATCTTTTAAACCATGCATATGTTTTTGTAACTATAATGAATGCCTTTTTTAATCTTTTTTATTTTATTTTTATATTCATCCAACTCACTTTCAGAAACAAGGAAATGATGTTGGCAGCAGGAGTACTTCCATTGCTGGACGAATTGGTTACCAAATCCAACTCACACGGAGCAGCAACAGCACTTTTCCTGAATCTTTCCTGCCTTGATGAAGCCAAGCCTGTCATTGGCTCAAGTGAAGCCGTCCTTTTCTTAATCAACTTGCTTCGAGCCGAAACCGATCCCCAATGCAAGCTAGATGCCCTCCATGCCCTCTTTAATCTCTCTACCCATCCCTCCAACATTCCGAAACTTCTCTCCTCCGGCATCATGAATGTACTACTATCCCTTGTCACAGACTCGGGTGACCAAGCGTGGACCGAAAAATGCATACCCGTCTTTATAAACTTAGCTTCGAGTAAGTTGGCAAGAGACGAAATGATATCATCCCTGGGGCTTATTAATGGGCTTGCGATGGTATTAGATGTTGGCGAGCCTGTTGATCAGGAACAAGCCGCCTCATGCCTTCTGATATTGTGTAATGGAAGCGAGAAATGCATTCAAATGGTCCTCCAAGAAGGAGTAATACCGTCATTGGTGTCGATTTCCGTGAATGGGACTATGAGAGGGAAGCAGAAAGCTCAAAAACTTTTGATGTTGTTCCGAGAGCAGCGGCAACGAGATCCGTCGCCGGTTCGGACAACCCAGCAGCTGCCGGAAAGTGGCGACATGGCAATGCCTGATCCGGAATCAAAACCACTATCGAAGTCAATCTCGAAAATAAAGTTGGGGAGAGCTTGGAGTTTTTGGTCAAAGAACAAGAGCTTTTCAGTGTACCAGTGGCGAGATTGAGAAGATTGGGTTGTTATGTTACAATCAAATGTTGTAAATTTCACTTTTTATCTCCTTCTCTTTTTCTTTTTTTCCTCTTGTTGTGTCCTGTTCTTATGGGCATTATATCATATATGTAGTGTTCCACAGAGAAAAGAAGAGTTGTACAGGTCCTTGTAACCGATGGATCTTTTTCCTTTTCGCCTGCCTCCCTATTCTGGGTAGGTTTATCGTACGTTATAATTCAAGGCTTTTAAGATCCACATTTTGAAGCAAATCTAGCAGTATTTAAATGACTTGTTATTGTAAATTCGTTGGACATCTATAAACACTGATCTAAAGGTCCACACAAGGATTTGAGATCAAATGCCAAATGAAAAAATTGATGCAATCTAAACAAAGCAAAGTTATAAAAACACAGATTTCAAGCAACTAAATGGACACTAAACATAGACTTCTCATTAAAAAAAAAAAAGCAGCTCTGGCCATTTATTTTGTTCTTCCTATTGTTCCCTGACTTTGAAGAGTAAAAATTTGAATATTGGCGGGTGTGCTAGAGGTGATCTAGGCGAGGGTGGCTTTGGAGGTGTTTTCAGAGATGAAAAAGGCATTTGGCTGTGTGGCTTCTATGGCAAGTTGGAGTAGTGCCATAGCCTTGAAGCTGAGATGTGGGGAATTTATAGAGGCCTTACCATTGTGATCCAAGAAATCATAATTGAGACAGACTCAACCATGGCTGAAGATTTGCTAACTCAAGGCCCTTCTCAACACCGCTCCTTCAGAAGCATTGTGGAAGATGCAAGGCACCTGTTCCTAAGGTGCAACTGGTCCATTCAACACATCCCACGTGAAGCCAACAACTGTGCTGATAAGCTCACCAACATGAGAGCTGATCAAGTTGAACCCCTGGTGGTGATTACTGCAGTTAGGACTCAGATTGTCACAGATATGATCGAAATGGAATATCAGAGGATCTAGCCTCTGAATTTCCTCCGATCTTGTTTTGCTGTCTGTTTGTTTGTTTTCTGTTTCTTTCCTTTACGTTGTACCAAAAAAAGAAGAGTGAAAATCTGAAAGAAAGATCTGGGTTTGGTCTTGTGTGCATAGAAAGGGATGGGTTAAATATTTTTAGTGTCCCACATCGAAAACTAAGTAGGAGAGCAGGGGAAGAGAAGTACAATAAATAGAGAGAGATGAGGTACATTTAAACATACTTACCTGGACGGGGTCAATGGGCGATCAACAAGACCCATGGCCTAGGTTGGTGGCCTCCATTGCACTTGAGGAGGGGTGCCCGCCTAAGGTCTACCCATGTTGGTGGAGCCTACGTCATAATTTGTGCTAGTGGGGGCCTGCGTTCGCGCGGCCCCTGCCCAATTCTCGAGTTAAGAGTTTTATAGCTTAACTATTCAATGATAAGCCTAGCGGAGCAAAAATAAATATGGAGTTATCGGTGGACTTAGAGATATTTGAGCTAGCGCGGTACCTGAGCAACTGTGTAGTCCAGAGTTTTATAGTTTAACTACTTGACGAAATGCCTAGCCGAAAAAAACATAAATGGTGAGTTGTCTATGTACTTCAGATAATTGAGTTTTATGTAGCTGTGGTGTTAGATCTATGTGTGGTTTGTGTCTATCTCAAGTTTGAATGAGGTATTCATGTGTTGTTTTGGCGATGGAATGTCTGGCTGAGAAGAAAACGATGATTATTTACAATTTTAGGGGTGTGTGTCCAGTTCTCATGCTCAAATGAGTTTATCAAGGTTTGTAGTTTTGGTGTTTGATGAAATGTCTAGCTGAGAAGAATATCAGTGGTGAGTTTTTCGAATTATGTATTTTGGGATTATGTTTGCAAATAATACTAAATATCCAGAATATTTACTCAAAAAGAATCATACCATCTTTGAATTTGTTGGTTTCGGGACAATTTTGGATAATTCTATAAGAAGGCCCATTTTTAAGATTTTGCCTAGGGCCCCAAAGAACTCGGGGCCATCCCTGGTGTGTGTGCCTGTGCGCACTTGTAGATTCATGACATAATGCCAATTAGCGGATTTCTGACTATTGTGTTGCAACTGAGCTTTGTTTGACTTGTCAAAATATCTACTATTCCTGTGAGGACTCATCTTCTCTTTTAGTATATCAACAACTTGCACAATAGGTAGCCAACCAGAAGTTCTAGATGATTGATTGCCTGAGTTTTGTATTTGACATTCATTTGAGTTTCATTTTTTCAAAAATCTTTATTTGATGATTCATTTTTTCAGGATGTCTACTTACTCTTCTCAAAAAAGGTGTCTCTGCTGCTTCTACTACGAAATTATTCACTTCACTAATAAAGATTTTATACTAATTATCAGAACCTGCAAATATTACAGAAAATATTACCACATGCAAATACAATTCTTTCATGTTTTTGAAGACCTCATGATGTAGAGCGGAACAGGGAAATAAAAACAACAATAAGACAACCTGATTCTCACGATATTATGAAACCAGATGGGGGCATAATACAGTGAAAAACTTGTTATTTATAAGCTAATAACCATAACTAAGGGATGCACTGTCACCTCATCTTTTGCTTCTTCCCTTTTTTCGGCTTCCTTTTATTTTTCCCCGCTTTCTTTTTCAGCTCCTTCTTTGTTTCCTGGGCTTTCTTCAGCTTGTTCATTGACTTCTTTTTTTCCTTCAGCATTAGCTTTATCATGTTCTGTTTTCTTCGTGCATAGGAACTTGATGAGTCCTCCAAGGGCGTTGTCTGCTTTATCACTTCTCATGAGTTCTTCTGCAATCTCTGCAGGGGTTACCTCCACCTCTGTCATGAGCTTCTCAATTTCAGTAAACATGGAGTGATCTTTTATGCCAACGTACTTGGAAGCAAGGAACTTAAACCCACAAGGAGTGCAGTAGGACATCTGGATGTGCATGTCCATGCGACCTGGTCTCAGTAATGCAGGATCTATTTTGTCTATGTGATTGGCCGTAAATATAATTATCCTCTCATCACCACAACTTAAGGTTTTGCTTGTTACGCTAAATTATTGTAGCTGTTGCAATGGAGAGTAAACCTACGAACTCACCTGCTTGCCACCATTGTTGTACTCTTCATGTTTTCGGTTATGAAATTTTTTGCTGCAATCAATATTCTCAATCACCAGAATTGATTGATTTGTAGTAGAGACTAGAAGGTTCCTAAACTCTGAATTGGACTGAACCCTTGTGAGCTCCAAGTCATATATATGGAACTTCAGATGGTTAGCCATGGCAGTAATCAAGTTGGACTTGCCCGTGCCTGGGGGCCCGTACAACAAGTACCCCCGTTTCCACGCCTTCCCAATTGTCCGGTAGAAGTCTCTTCTCTTCACAAACCTGTCTGAGTCATCCATCAGTTCCTTCTTGAGTGTTGGATCCATTGCCAATGTGTCAAAAGTGGATGGATGGTCTAGATTGACCGACCTCCATGTTTCCCCATTTGAGTAGAGCTTCGGTACCTTGTTTTCTGCTTTCATGGCTTTTGACATCTCCAACACATGTGGCAAGTAATGGCGCAGTACCTTTTCCAACTATTTCTGGATGAACCTGAGCTCAATTGATCTATGAGTTGGATGACTAGGTTTCATCATTTGCCAAGTGAGTTGGATACCTTGGAATGTGTCCATAATCTTTTCTCCTTCTTTGATGCTGACGCAGATGTCCTCTTGTCCCGGTTCCTTGGATATGTTAAGCCGTCTATTTGAACGGCTGATTTTTGAGCGCAAGTAGATTTTGGATGCCTCGGAACATTTGATTGGTGGAGAGCTGATTAATGGGCTTGTCAATGAAGAGCGTCATCTGAGAAAAATAGTTTTCAATGAGGCTATTCAGGTTGGATGAGACTTTATTATGGAGTTTCTGCAGTATAATCTTTTTGGAGATGGCCAGGACTTCATTGAGCAGAGTCCCGACCAGCATTGCTGAGGCAGTGAATAAAACTGATAGTACTGATATTGAAGGGATCCAGCTGGACCAAAATGGAAGATATTGTTGCATGGATGATAGAGAAAACATGGTTCAAACTTTGTTGTTTCTAGGATTGTGTATTTGGTCTGGTTTGGTTTGCTTTGAGTCCTGTCCACTTCGTAGAGTTGGGTTTTATAGAACATTTGCAGGAATGAGCTTCCAAAACAACAGTTCTCTTCACACTTTGTCACAGCACCGCCCTTCGTCCCTCTTTCTTTCTTTCACAAGCCCTTGCCACCCGCTGTAAGGACATGTTTGGACGGTCCAGATCAAACGGGGTTAGCATGCCTAAGACTATTAATCTAATATTATTGATCCCTTTAAATTGTGTATTCTATTTCATGTTTAGATTGAATCATAAGAAGCCTAACAATTTTGTATGACACCACCCATTCTTGAGATTTAATAGTCTCTTATAAATACTATATCTAGATGGACTATTAATCCGAACCCAAATTTTCTTCATCCAATATCGGATTATACATTTTGGCCATGTTTATTTGGGTGGACATATGCTTGGAATTGGACTAGTAGTCCAATAAAATTATTAATCTGATATTTGGTTAAAAAAATTTAAGAATGGACTAACAATCCATCCGGATATGGTATTCCACATTTGATGGACTATTTAATCCCACATATGGGGTGAGATATAAATTGGAGGACTAAGTCAAAGGCTGGACTAACTTATCAAATGACCATAATAGAGGTATTATGGTTAATATATTGAATGTCCTATGTCCTATCATATCCTATCTATTCTAATCCCCTCAAACAAATATCGGATTAGATAAATATTTTGTTAATCTCTCCTTATAATCGTAACTCAATCCAAACATAGGATATGATATACATTCCAAAGAGATTCGTAGTCCTAGGACTATTAGTCATGAGAATGCTAATCCAATCTAATCTAATCCGTTCAAACAAACATGATCTTTGTGATTATTAATCCAATCCCAAGTCATATCTGTCCAAATAAACATATCCTAAGGATTTGTAAAAGAAAGATGAAAGAGAGGGAGAAAGCCCTTATAGCATGTTTGTAAAAGAGAAAAGGAAAGAGAGAGTGAGGTGCTGTGATGTGAGGTTTCTTAAAGAAAAGGGAAAGGAGGAATCGAAGCCAAATTCACCTGAATAATGTTTTGTAGCTCGAAACTTTTCTCCCTGAATCCCCCGAATGCCCAAAACTACGTCGTTTTGGGCATTCTCCTCTCTTTTTTTTTTTTTTTTTTTTTTTTTCATTTTCCAGTCTGAAACGTAAAGAGGAAGAGGGAGAGAAAGAGAGAAGAAGAGGGGAAGAGAGAAAGAGAGAGAAAGAGAAGAGAGGTTCGCCAATCGCCGATCGCCGCCCAGCCCGGTCGTTGTCCAGCCCAGCTCCGTTGCAGCCCAGCTCCGTCGCAGCCTAGCCCCGCCTCCGCCTCCGCCTCCGCCTCCGCCCCCGCCCCCGCCCCCCGCCTCCGCCTCCTCTGCCTAAGCCCCCATCTGGTTGATGTTGGCCCCTCCTTTCCTTCTTCTTCCTTCTTTTTCTTTTCAAATTTGGAGGATTCGGGAGAGGGCTTTTTCGAGCTACCAATCAAGACTTAATTCACCCAGCAATAGCACAGAAGATACTGGGGGTTTGCTATCAGTGACAGAACTACACGGGCCAAGACATGAATATAATTTTTCTATTAATTAATCTAAACTATCATATTTCATTTCAAAATTGAAAATAAATTAAGATTTAATACTAAACTAATACATAAAAAATTAAGGGTAAGGATACTATGTACATCCTTAAAAGAGTGCATATAGTAGTATATCTTTTATAACAATATTACAAAATTTTGTAACATAAATAATTATAAATGACTTAACTTTTCTTTTCACAAAAAAAGGAAAAAAAAAATTGACTTTTTACTCGCTACTAAAAGGATAACTTTCACATATCATAATTTTGTTATTTGTACCTTTTATCACAAATTAAAATAATACACATCACAAACATTTATATTTTTCTTGGAAATGTACATTTTAATTGAGATTGACCATCTCTATCTTCTATTTTTTTTAAACTAAAATTAAAATAAAAATAAAAAGAGAGATCTAATGATCAACATGTATAATTTTTGTACATTATGTATTGAGATTTTTGTACATAAAAACTTATATAGTAGATTTTTTTGTACTATATTTTTATACTTAATGAAAAAATTATTATGCAACATATTTATATGAAAAATTATACAATAGTTCTGGAATACCATGTGGCTATACTCCCTCATCAATCGTTATTCATTATGCCCTCCTCATGTTCCTCAATCACCCAACATAAATAATTAAATACTTCATTTTCTTCACCAATCATACTACCATGAAACACCACATTACTGTACTCCCAAACTACTAAATAATTACCCGATTTATATTTTATTTAGTATATTCAACACCACCCATGAGATCAACCTCTTATTAATTCAAAGTACTCACGACCAATATCATGCAGGGGGCCAATCCAACTAAACATACATATTAACTGTGAAAGTAGTATAATATATATAGGACTTTCCAACCTAAAAGGGCCATGGCCCTTGATAGTCTCACAGTAGGTCCGTTCTTGATTGCCATTACATAGTTAGGAAAGTCGATTGAAAAACAAACATGCAGTTATAGTGGTCTTTTATAATTTTGGAGTCAGAAACGAAAAAGATAGATTTTGTGTTGGGTAACTTTTATATATAATGTATATTCAATATGATCTAACAATTTAAATTATTTTAACATCATCTAATAGCTAATTATTTATATATTTATATATATATATATTTAATATTTTTATATATAATTCAGGTTTCAGGTTGTTCAGGTTATTCAATGTCTTTGTTCATGCCCGTTCAAATTTAATTTAGACTTTTGAATATTTGCCTAAACCCGCACCAAGTTCAAAAATATTAGAGAATTTGACAAACCAACAAAGTGAGAGACACATCAGAGTTAAAAACCTAAAATCTAATGGAATCCACTAACCAACAAACGTACAAAGACATAATGAATTCAACTCATTGTTTTAATTAGTAAACTTGCAAAGCATCTTTATAGCATTTCTGGTTTTGGCCCGACCCATTTTGTATTCCGGAGTCGAGTCTCATAGCTTGTTATTGTTTTACTTGTCTTTCCCCCTTATTCTTCCTTAAATTTGGTTATGGGATTGTTGTGGTTGTGTTTGGAACAGGTTGGTTGCTTAATTTTCAAGCCTTTGTTGTTCAGATTTTGGTCCTCCGCTTGAGCGACACTTCTTGTACTCAAGCGAGCTTTGCAAACTCTCAATACTTTTGCAGGTCTGCAAAACTACTAGGAGAGTATATTTTACACTCGAGCGGTGGTTACTACGCTTAAGCGGGTGGGCGCTGGAGTGGCCCTTTTTGCGTTCGAGTGTTGGTTTGTTGTCTGCAAAACTATTGGATGTGTGTATTCTGCACTCAAGCGTCGCTTCTTGCGCTCGAGCGGAACAACTTATTGTGTCTTGACACTCGAGCGTCACTTCTTGTGCTCGAGCGGACTGTGCACTTCTTGTGCTCGAGCGGACTGTGCGTATATCAGTCCAAGAAAGTCACTTTTCACATCTCTTTTCCTCTCTACTTTTCAAAAATCCTAGATCTTCATTCTCTCTCTCTAAAAAACTCTCTCTCTACATTTTCTCCTTGATCTAGTGGGTTCTCTACCCTAGTGCCTTTGTTAAAAGGTTAGAGCGTCACAAGGGCTCCGTTTTGATCCAATTGAAGTTTGGTTTCAATATCCTTGAAGTTCCCCCATCTATTCCTTTGGTCTCCCAACTTTGAGGTAAGGATTCTTTACACTTTCTATGAGTTTTAACTTAGTTATTTTGTGATGTGTGAGAACATTGGATTTTATGGTAATTTTGACAAACCCAGGGTTTGGGGTTTGAATTCAAAAGAGGGGTTTTCGAAAAGAATGTCTTGGAAATGGTTATGGGAATAATTATGAGTTTATGATGCATTAAATTTGTTGTTTTCAACATTTGGGTTAGACTTTGGGAGAAAAGGAGATTTCGCCTTAAAGTGTCTCAAACATTTATTTTGTATAAATAATGGAATTGACATTGAAAGCATGGAATTAAATGGGTGTTTATATAAATGGTGGAGTTGGATATGTATTACCTCTCACCTATAAGAATTTGAATAATCTATCTGTTGTGAGATTATATATTTGTTTGGAAATAACTGTTTTGGGTTATCAGTGAAGAATAGTTATGATTGTTGTAGGAATTGCATGAGGACTAGGTGAATTGAAACTAATCTCTTATTGGTTGTCATTAAATATGACTATATTTTAAATACATCGTATATGTATGTTATTGGAAAGAGAAAGGCAATGTACTCTATGTTTGGGAGGAGATAGGGGATGGACTCAATTAAATTAAGTTGGCTGGAGTGTCCAGTGTGAAAGCCCCGAAAACCACGCGTACACAACGGGTGCTGATCCTATGGACGAAATTTTCGTAAAATGGCAAATTGAAGTGTTTGTGTGCAATGGTTGTGTGATAAGAAAACCACCAAGTTGTAGTTTCAGTTGGGTTGCTTGGATAATAACGAATTTGACTCACGAATTGAGGAAATATGAAATGATATGAAAGGAGTTGATATGGGATGAATTGTGGTATAATACTTAGTGTAGCATGGTTTTGAAAAGAGAGTTGTAAATGTTTTTTTTTTTTTTTTTGTCATTGAGTATTGAAACATGTGCATCATATTTATAACTCTATTAAAATTCATATATTGAGTTAGAATGTTTCTACTGGGTTTTGGCTCACCCTATTGGGAAAAATTATTTTTAAGTACTGGTGATATGCCTCCGCCAAGGTACTAGCTGGAGGGGTTTGGAGCAAGGGCTCATTTTTGTTGTATTTAATTGTATAGCCGAAGGCTTAAACTCTATTGAGTTAGACTCATTTTTGTTGTAACCAAGGAATGATTTGAAAAGATGTAAGTTGCTAGGGCATTTGATTATCTGTCAAACTTTTATCTTTAGATTATTAGTGACACACGTTGTACATTTAGGATAGGGCATTAATGAATCTATATCGCCTGTGTTACCCCCTTTGTAACTGAACTCTGATTAATAAAAGATCCTTGTCTTGTTTATACACATGTTATTAGTGTTTGGGTCTGATCTTTGTAATTATTTTTTTGGGCCTGACAATCTTGAGTTGAAGAGACTGAGAATGTAAATCATAAGGAAATTTTGAGGGATCACACTTGGGCATCTTATCAAGCAGTTGAAAGGCAATGAAAAATGCATGCCATTAGTACAAAATAATGTGGACCAATCACATCTATACGTATCTAATATCCAAAAACAACAACAAATTTCTTTTCTTTTTTTCATGCTCCATTGGAGATATTAATGGGTAAGTTTGTAGATGAAAAAATAATCAAATGTTAAGTGTGATGTTAATTGTGAAGAGTAAAATAACAAAGAGGAGACAGAAAGAGAGAAAGGAAGTGAGAAAGAAAGAGAAAAGGGAGAGGTGGGAGTTCACACAATATATTAATACACACATACTTAACATCTCTATTGCAACACTCACACACTTGTTAGATTAAACAAACATTAATATGAAATCAAACTCTACTTCTTACTAGTTTTTACCAATTAATAACACACAAAGTTAACCTCTGTATTGGAGATGCTTTTAGAAAAGCGGTGCATTTATGTGTGTTTTTTGCCTATTTTGAAAAGTAAATTAAAAGTTAATTTTTTGACTTTTTTTTTTAAAAAAATGTATAAAAAAAATAAAGAAATGATGTAATCTCAAAAAGTCAAAAGTTAACCTTTTGGCTTTTAATCCAATTATCAAAATAGGCTTTTGTATAACAAGTTAGTCGAGTTAATTAGTTAAAAGAGCACAATATACTCCAATGGAAGTGTTAACTCAAGTGTTAAATGGTTTAGATGTTACTGTTTTTTTAACAGTGAGTACTTAACAAACATTTGACATGGAGAGAGAGAGGAAGAGGGGTTGTAGGTGCATGCATGGAGAAATTATTCATTGCCCTAGGAGCAATGCTTGACACCATTCAGGTTTGGATAAGTATTCTATTGTCTCTTTAAAGGAAACAACTGTTTTAACTAATAATATATAGGTTGGAGCACCACCTGGATTTACTCCTAGGACAATGAATAATTTCTTGCATGCATGGGACAATTGTACTTTTTTGTATTATTCAATTAATTTATTTTCGTTACATGTATGGATTTATACAAACTCACGTCCATCTAGGGGTTAGCAACAAATATACCGATCTGTCCAAATCGATCGAACTGAACCGATCCATCGCATTTTGAACGGATGCGTGATGAAGAGCGAACGGTTGCAGATTAATTTTTTTCAATCCGCCTAGTTTTGGACAGATGGCGAATTTGAGGATCTTTTGGCTGCAACCGAACCGTCAACCGCGAGCACCCATAGTAATTTGTAAGACTTTGTGGTTTAATTTGTTTAGATATTCTGTTTGTGTTTTTAATTGTAAAAGAGTTTAAATATTCTGTTGAAAAAGAGTTTTCAACTTGAATATATTTTTTGAATTAAAAAAATAAATGTATTATTTATCTATATTTTTTAGTTTTTAAATCTAACTCTAAAAATAATAAATAAAAAAGATGATATATTCTGGTTGGTTTTTGTTTTAAAAAATAGATATAGATATAATAATACAGAGGCATATAATTTCTACAACTGCTCTATTAATGATTTTGGTGGTTTGAATTGTTTTTATGTTTTAAGAACTACAGATTATAATACTTTATGTGGATGAAATTTGCTGTGATTGTAATATGTGGATGAGACATGCAATGATTGTAATATTATAAAATTTCAAACTTTCTTTCTTTGGATGAAGTGTGATTGTAATACTTTTTTGTTTTTTTGTTTTTTGAGAAAGTGCACAAGTTGAATTATGTTGAAAATTTATAAAATTTTAAACTACTAAACTGATTCGCATCCATTCGCCAATCCGCTCAATCCACATTCGCTGGATTGGTGGACGGATGGCGGATTGGAAGTTTCGTTGTCACAACTGATCCACGCCCACCCCTACATCTATCCATTCTTGCTTAACACACATTTTTAATTTTAGATATTTTTATTGCAATACTCATATTGTCACTATGGTCACTTTTGGAAAAGAGATTAAAAACTATTTTTTGACTTTTAACTTCTTTAGGGTCATATTATTATTTTTTTTATTTTTTTCACGTTTTTTAAAAAAATCAAAAAATTAACTTTTAAACTACTTCTCAGGGCAACTTTAAATTAACCAAACCTTAAAACATAAAATTATATTACACTTTTATCATCGCACTAATACACATAATTTTATTAAAGTTACTTTAAATCATTTATTCTGATAATATTATATTTTAATCCAAAAATTATTTCAAAACAATTAATTTTTAATTTTTTTTCACGTCTTTTTATAAATAAATAAAAAAATACTAAAAAAATGCCAATTCTCAAAAACAACCTTTGTTTTGGGCAGAGGGCTCCACCACCTGGGTAGAACTTTGGCAGGCTCACCTCCAAAGTACAATCAAGGCCGCCAACCTTGACCATGGACCATACTATATGCAATTTTTAGTTTTATTTGTTCTAAAATTAGAGCATATTTTTAGTAAAAAAGAGAATTGAGAGAAACATGTTAAAGTGAAGTGTTTCCTGGGATCATGAATAAATTTTTAAAAAAAAAAATGTTCTATCAAAATGATTTTTTATTCTCAAATATACATTTTTGAAAAAGACCTCAAACTCTTTGAACATAATAAAAATAGAAAATTTACCAATAAATCCTAAATGTTGTACTTATGATTCAATCAGTCCAATTTGTTTTCTAATGTTCCATTTGGTCCTGCCGGTTGTGAAAAGACACAGTTGCCATTATTTGGACGTTTGGTGCAATGTTTATGGCTGTTTTGTTTTGGATTGTGGTTTGCGCGTGTGTCACACAGCGGAGACCACTTACAAGGGTGGTGTGCACGTGTCAGATATGTATGTGATGATTGTCATGTGACACATTTTCAGTGACACACAATAGTAGAGCACACTAAGGCTTTTTGTACTATGTGCCCACATTGCACACAAATTTGACCGACTCCTTTTATTTGTAATCCATGACCCGACCCTCTTTTATAATGAGAGATTAGTAAGTTTTGGGAAACCCTAATTTCAGTAGCTTTTCAAAATTTGAAAAGTGGATATTGATCGTGATTTTTTTTTTTTTTGGGGAGGGGGGGTTGAGAGAGATTTAGTGAATCAAGTCGATAAATTTTGTTGAGGACAGTGTGACACTGAAACATTAAGGCGTACATGACGGTGATTCACAGTTATTCATAGTAGGTTGTTCCTGTTCGTGGGCTCCAGCGATGGCGGATGAAGGTATGTGGCATTACCCTTTGTTGTGTTTCATGTAGACGACATATGTGTGACAGTGACGTGCATGGTATTATGTTTACCTCTGTTTGGACCTTTGGGGCTTGATTATTTTGTGATTCGATTTGATTATGTGTTGAATGTTTAGGGTTATTGAGGTTTGGGTTTTTGGGCTGTGCGTAGGTATGGGGATGGGTTGGGGTTTATAGTTGTTAATTTGGAATGGGTGTGTTTGTGGTGGGTAACACATACGCGGTTTTGATTTGTGTGTATCGTGGGAAAATGTTGATGGGTGGGGGTGGACAAATGATAATGGGTTGTAAGGGTTGTGTTTATCAGGGTATATGGCATTTTTTTGTTAGGCATTTTGTTTGTTAGTGATGGAAGTGTGTCGTGTTGCAGTAATAGTGTTGTAGAAGTCACTAAAAAACGCTCATAGGCAGACAAAATGTGGTTGTCATGTACGTGGGACGTATGTAACACTATTGTGGAACACGAGAAACTTCCAGTAGTTACAAATGTGCATTGTTCAACCCAAATATTGATGTGGCTGACACGTGCGTGGTTTTGATTTGTGCGTGTTATTACATAATGATGATGGGTGTGAGTGGTGTAAAATAAATAGTGTGTAGGTGTTGTGTGTGTGAGGGTATATGCTGGTTTTTGGGTAAACAGTTTGTTGGTTTGTGTTATAAGTGTGTTGTGTTACCAAGTAGTGGTGTAGATGTCGCGCAAACCACATACTTACAAAGATAGGCACAATGTGTGTGGTTACGAATTAGTTTTGGAAACCGCTTATGTGTGTGTGACATATTGCATGTCAATTGCTTATTTGGGTAGGTGCATGGTATTGAATTTGTTGTTGGTTGTGTTACTATGTTTGTGTTGAATTGTGTGTTGTGATTTTATGTGTGGCGTGATGACCATGGTTATTTTAGTTTTTTCAAGCTTCTGTCGGTGTGTGGCATGACTTGCTAGGGTTGGTTGGCAAAATGTTGTGTATGTGGTTGCGGACTACGTGTGTCATGTGTGAATTGTTGTGTGGCATGGTAGCAATTGTACTGTTGTTTTTACAAGTTGTGGTAAGGTATCGAGTCCATAGACACGCTCATGTGAAAAGAAACGACTTGAGGAGGGCGGGGGTTCTAAGCCAGACAAACTAGGGGTAAAAATGCAGGGGGGCACATTCTTTTCAAGCAAAGTAAAGTGGTAAAATAGGGGGTGTGCCAAAATGTGGGTAAATCGGCAGTTGGGCTGGTGCGTGAACAACATATAAGGCTGAACTTCCAGCCAAACATTGTTGGGATAGTTAAGCTTGTTAACACATCAAAGTTGAGGGAGGCACACCTGAGGCAGCTGAAAAGGACGCTGTTTTGGATCATGATAGAGGCAATACACATCAACAATATGAACCACAAGGATTTCAGAAAGTGTGACAACCTAATATTCAAAATCATAAAGTCGTACAATCCCCAGATGAATGCTTTTAACATTGGTGGCACAAATGTGAAGGTTGGTAGCTGCGACATAAGGTTAATATTCGGATTGCAATGCGGGAAGAGGCGTATTGATCTGTTACCCAGTCAGAGGCCAGTTTCGGACTTCATACAACATAGGGCTCGTGATGTTTCTCGCGTAACGTCTAAACTTGTGAAGACATTATTCTTAGAGGCGGTTAGTGATAATACAAAACAAGATAAAGAAGACGCAACGAAGTTGTTAGCGTTGTACGTTTGTGGGAAGCTTTTTTTCTCCAACACTAGGGAGACAATAAGTTGGGCGTTTGTTCACTAGATGAATGACCTTAATGCTGCTAGGATGTATGACTAGACTGGTGCGATACTTACAACATTGATGAGATCAATAAAGTAGTTTCATCGCACTTCAGGCAAAGTGACTGGCTGTGTGGTTGCATTACTGATATGATTCATAGTGCAACTACGTTTTATTTGTATCTATTTTGTTTTTTTGGTTGGTGTTGCGTAAATTTTTTGTTCATATTTGTAAGACATGAACTAATGGTTGTTATTTGTCACGCAGTACTGGCTTTGCGAACATTCTACTATTGTGCAGCCGGTAACCGATAACATGTTTCCCAGGTTCTTAAATTGGGACCTTGGGACATTGCTCAGTATAACTCAATCGGTGGATTTTTCTAGACCTGTTAGTTTCCAGGTATAGCGCATGTGTTTGTTTGTGTGGTATGCCATGCAGTATTTGTTTACATATAACTGTCATTTGGCTGTGACCATTTGAGTATGCTTTTGATCTATGCAGGTAAAAGTCGACAGGTTGAGATCCTTTGAGCATGAACTAGATTTGATGGGCATAGACGTTGAAGTGATTGAAGGAGTCGTAGATGACGTTGACGTGGGTGAAAATGATATTGATGAATATTTTGTTAAGATGGAGGTGGAGCAAATTGCGACAGGTGATGGTGGGATGCATGGGGGTACTGCTGAAGTGGGTAACAGTAAACAAACTAGGGTGCACAATGAGGGAGATATGCAACAGCATGATGGGGATAAGTGCGGCACGAAGAACAAACTTGTGCGTTGTAGACACCCTATTTTTGACTGCTCATAAGAGTTGGGCACCATCGATTGCTTACTTGATAGTGTAGGCTATCTTGTGCAAAGGTTCGATTTCTTCGGCAAGGAGAGCGTCAAATCCCAACCCACAACCCCTTTTTGGACCAAAACCATTTTGACCAAAATGATTTTAGACCTTAAAACCCTCTCTTTCAAAATATTTTTGAAAAAGTTTCTACAATGTTCCGAGGTTCGCATTTCATTAAATGTTGCGCTTTTCGATAAACTAAGTAAGGACAAAGTGGAAATAAATGAAAGAGAGGTGAACCGTTTGAAAAAATATTTAAAAAATCTTATTTAGAGGTTTGGAGTTGAAGAAAATTGGAGGAGAGGGAAGAAACCAAGTTGGGGAAGAAGATGGGCATGAATCGTTAAGAGAGAGTCGAGCAGCCCTCGCTAAATCGGGCCTATCCATTTGTACACTTGGATTCTGAGGCTTCATTTTACATTCAAGAATCTCCTCAAGCCGAGGCCAGATGAGGGAGATATGGCTGGTTGAAGTTAGGCATTAATTTGGTTGGACCGAAACTGAGCAGTCTTCATTAAAAGAGGGATATCTCTTAGCACACTTGGAATTTTCATGTGAGGCTTCCACCATTGGAAACAAGACTTCTGGAGTTTCAATTTAGGCACAAGAATGACCTGCAAAGGAGTCCAGATGAAGGAGATATGCCCGTTTGTAGTCGGGCTTGAAAGTAGATTTTTGGTGGCCGACCGGCCACCATTAGTGGCCGATCGACCACCACAAGTGGATGACCGGCCACTACTTCTGGCCATCGACCACTTGTGAAAAAAGCTCAAATTTTCCAGGTATTATCCTCCACCTGTCTCCCACACTGCTCCAGATATTTCTGAATTGATATTTTTGACTTGAGCTCTTGTATTTCTATATATAGAGGCCATTCTCTATTGTTTTTAAGGTTAGAAATTTTGGGAGCCTCTTTCTCTAAAATCTCTCTCTAGATTTCTCTCTCTCTTGAGCTTTTGTGCTTAGAAGCTTGTATACTTTGAAATTTAACCTATCAACCCTTAACAAAAGTGGTTCATCTTTGGGCTGAGGTTGCTTGAAGCTCTCTTGGAGCCTCCTTTAAGCTCTGGATGGTGGTTTAAGCTCAGATTTGTGCCTATTGTGTGCTTTGCTTCAAAGGTATAGAACTTAACCTATTTAAGTTTGTTTTGCACACTTGTTTTGCCATCTCTTTACACTATTTTTGACATGGTTTTCAACTATAAAAACCTCTATTTTTCAGTCCTAAAATGGTGGTTTGAGCCTATTTTTAGCTAGGGGGTTGTCTCCCCTTTTTGCTCTCCCCTTTTTGCTCTTTGGCTTGTGAAGCCTTTTGTGCCATTTCTTACCACTTTTAAATCAAACTTTTTGGGCCTTTAAAACACCGAAATTTAGAGTTATTTCAGTGCAGAAAACATGTTTTGAAGCCCAAAATTGGAGGGGTTAGCCTCTCCTCCTTGTGTCTTATTTGCATGCCTAGTAAGCATCACATGGTAGCATGTTTTTGTAGCTTAACTTAGCTTATTTCCACCATATTTTTGCCTCTGATTTGGACTGTTTTTGGTCTGTTTTGAGCTGCTTTGGTCATATGAGTCCTGTTTTGCATAGTTGTAATGCAAGTGACTTCATTAGTTTAGTGTTTTAGGCCTTTAAAGATGCTTTGCTTGAGTTGGTTGCATGTTGTAGTGTCTTTTTACATGTAATTTCAGCATATAAAGCTTTGTCACATGCTCATTTGTTTCACTCTTTCATTACTTTTGAGATTTGTGTTTTGAGTCTTGTTTGTAAGCTAACATGTGAGCATATTTTTCTTGCCTTTTGTGCTTTAATCTCAACATGTTTTGGCCACTGCTTTGACTGGTCTTAGCTTTGTTTTTGGCCTTTTGTGTTTTGAGTCTTGTATTGCATGGTTGTTGTGTAATCCTTCTCGCTAGCTTAATGTTTTAGGCTTTGTAACAGGTTGTGCATGTGTTGCTTGCATGAATTAGTGTCATTTTGTATGCCATTTCAGCACTGAAATATCTGCCACCTCCCTCATTTCTTCACTTTTCCATTTTCTTTGAGGTTGGTTAGCCTTAAGGTTGTGTTTAAGCTTAAAATTGAGACTTGTGCTTAATGGTTTTAATCCTCTTTTGGGAGTTTCTACTAACCAACGACATGATCTCTCTCATGTCTTAAGTCATCCTTTGGTTGACCCCTCTCTCATTAGAGGACACTCACCTTGGACTTAACCGGTTAAAGAATGATTTGGTAATGTAAAATGTGTAAACAAAATTTGACAAGTAAAACATGAACAAGATAAGCATGTTGTGTTGCATTACATGTGTTTGGATCGGACGTTAATCCAAACACAAGGAAAATGGAACGTTTCATACTCAAAGTGATGAAATGTGTCATTTTTCTAGGTCACCATCACCCTTGATCATACATGATAAGGTGGTGGTTATTTTGGTCTTGTTTGTACATTCATTGACCTTGTACAAGCTTGGCTCTTTGGCCATCATGCATTGAAAATGCTTGATTGGTGGCTTAAGAGCTAAGAACTACACTCCTTTGAGCTTGAGAGATGATAAAGAGGGTAACAGTATACACATTTCTTGAAAATGCATTGCTTTGCCTCTGTTTGCTCTCTATTGCAGCAAAAGCAGAAGTTCGGACATGAGGGTGGCCGACCGGCCACTTGAAGTAGCCAACCGGTTAGTTAAGGTGGCTGACTGGCCACCAGTGAATTTTTGTGCAATTGTGTTCTTGTGTTGGTGCAGAGGTAATCTGGAAGTTGGTACAATTTTCGGTGATCAAATGAGTGCAAACAGAGGCATCTGATGGCAAGGCAAAGGCATTTTCAGGTGGAGCAACCGAGCATGCATGCATCCCTCGTCCCTCGAGGCCATTTAATTGCTTTATTAGTTTGTTGTAGCTAATTAATACAAGTGTTGTAATTAATTAGTTTAATTTGGTTTGTAATATTTTAGCTAGCTTAGAATAGTTAGTTAATTTATTTCAATTGTATTGTAATAATTAGCTTAGAATTGTTAATTAATTCGTTTTGTAATAATTAGCTTTGCTTAGTGTAGCTTAGCTTATTTATTTAGACTCTCCTTCGTGAGGGCATAATGTTGTAATAAGTGTGCGTGCGTGTATGCATGTATTCCAACCCCACGTCTTTCTCTCTTTTATTTATCCGCTTTCGATGGTTAGATTAGGGATCCTGTTTCAATTAGCATACCTTATACTTGCATGTTTGTATCATTCATTTGTCTTGCATGCACCGAGGCTCGACGCATCATTCAAACTGCACTGCAATTTCAATACACTTATTTGAATACGTGTTTCAAAGCATGCTATCAAAGTGTTGCAAATGCCATATTAGTAGCCGAGCCTATTAATTGAATATTGCATGTGTTGTATTAGGCATCTTACATAATTAGGATCATGCATATTTCTAGCTAGTTTTTGTTTTGGCTTGGAGTACTCGGTGAGTTTTATGCTTTAGCATGCTTGCATGAGTGCGATTGCCATGTTGCTATGATAGCATGTTTGCCATGAGGCTATTTGCTTAATTGATTAACTGCATGAATGCTCGTGGATGAAGGTTTTGTTACTTGAATTGGAATGATTCAACAAATGTATGTTTTAAGCCCACTTTGCGAAGTGGCAAATCATATTTTAAGCCCATCATGTTTGATGGCAAATTCGTGTTTTAGCCCACTTGAGGGTGGCAAATTCAAACCATTTTTGAAAGTAAATATGAGTTGAATTGTTCCAAGTCTTGTGACTTAGTCTATACTTTCTTGTGCATGTCACGTAGTAAAGTTAGCTAATAACCGAAATAAGAACACATGTGTTTATAAAACAACATATCATGATAGTAGAGGCCGATCTTTGATCGGGCAAGCGGGGGTGCTCATTTCAGGACCTTTCCCTTTCGTACCCAAGTTTCCGAGCCGAGACAACTTTGGTGATGACGGACACGTAGCCTTTGGCACTAGTTAGGGTTTCCTAAATTTTCCAAAAATAAAATATTTAGGTGGCGACTCTGTAATCTGGAAAATCAGTCCAATTTTGGCATTATTTGATTCAAAATCGATTTTCTAAAATGATTTGCCGGATTGGACTCTTTGGTGTTTATCAGTCTCACATTGCATTTTGTGAGATTAGATTCAGAACCGTGATAGGAGTTTGAACTGTAAGACCAATTCGAGCTCTTTGAAAGGGGGCGCGAAGAAAGTCGAGTCTATATGCGTGAACCCACAAGTGCGTGAATGCATGACACGATAGATATTGCCAAACTTGAAGAAGCACTGAACGCTGTAGCATCACTATAGATGGATAACAAAAGCAAAGATAGTAAAGTTGTAATGCTTGAAGAAGAGGCAACAAAGTTAAAGAGTGCAAATGAGATGCGAGTCGTTAATATAGTTAGTGGGTTTGTGTAGACACCCCATTTTTGACGGCCTGTACGACTTGGATGTCCTTGCATGCACACTCGATGATGAGTTTATATGCTTGGCAAGTGCTTGAAATCCTCAGCGGAATGCCACAACTTTGAGCCTTTCAAACCCTATACCTTTGTTGTCTCAGTTTTGAACCAAGCCTAGCTTTTCCAGCTTGCAGCCTCTAGTGGCCTGTTGGCCATCACTTTTGGGCTGCCGACTATCACTTTTGGGTTGCCGGGCATTGATGTGGCTTGCCGGGCACTGACATAGCTTGCCGGCCACCAGTGTATTTTGCAGATATTTTATGCCAGCTGTGCCAGCTGTTTGCACAGATGCATGCATCTTCACCCACGTGTAGGGCTGGATGTTTTTGAGGGAATTGGTTGGTTCTCTATATATAGAAGACCTCTTATATTGTTTTGAAGGTTAGAAAATTTTAAGCTTAAAATTTTTTCTCTCTCTACAATTCTCTCTCTCTCTCTCTACCAATTCTCTATACTTTTGCCTACAATTCTTCAACCTTTGCCTATACACCCTTAATCAAATCTCTTCACCTTTGAGTTGAGGTACTTTTGAGCTTGGTTTGAGCTCTAGAGGGTGTTGTTTGCTTGTTTTGTTGCTTGGAATTGCTAATTCTCTTCAAGAGGTATAAGACTTTGCTTGCAGCTTTGTTTTATTTGCTTTGATCCCTACTGTTTTTCCATTGTTTTGGGCTGTCAAAACTCTATGTTTTTTTGGGCTGAAGCTTGGGTTTAAGGTCATTAAAGGTTGAGGGGTTGATAGCCCTTCTTTATACCTTGTTTTGGAGACCTTTGCCCTTGTGTTTCCCACCCTTTAACTATCTTTTCCCAAGCTTTTAAAAACTGATTTTTAAGGCTTTTCAGTGGCCAAAATCATGTTTTGAAGTTCAAATTTGGACTTGCGTCTTGTTTACTAGCCTAATTTGCTTTATGTGTTAGCTTATTTTTCTACCCTTTTTTGTTTTAATTCCAGCATGTTTTAGGACTACTTTTAACTTGTCTTAGCACTATTTTAGGCTATTAGTTGCATTTGAGCTTTATTTTGCATGCTTGTAGTGTAATAGTCCTCATGAGCTTGGTGTTCTAGGCCTTAGACACCATTTCCTTTGAGTTGATTGCATTTATTTATGCTTTTCTCATTCATTTTCAGCATTAATAATCTCTGCAACCTCCCTCCTTTCTCGGTTTTTTGTTTTGCATTGAAAGTGGTTCAAACAAATTGTTTGTTTAAAGCATGAGATTGAGATGTCATGCTTAATGGTTTAATTCCTTTTAGGGGTTCATTACCAATGGTATGATGTCTCTTTCATGCCTAAGACAACTTTTAGTTTGAGCCCTCTGTCCATTAGAGGACTTTAATTCACCATTGGACTTAATTGTATTAAGGAATGGTTGGTAAATCAAAATGAATAACTAAAACTTGGAACTAAAAGTGAGAAAGATAATAATTTGGTTGTGTTCAATCGGATGTTAATTGAACACATGGAAGCTTGAACCATTTCATACTTGTTAGTGATGAAATGATTCAAGTCTCCAAGGTCAACTTCTTCCCTTGATCATTTATGAAAGGAAGAAGGTTTGTGTCTTGTTTTGCATTTATTGAAATTGCACATCTTGAGTCACAAGCCATCATGCAATGAAATTGCTTGGGTTGGTGGTTTGTGACTTAAGTACTCCATTCCTTTGATTTATTGATGAAAAGGAAGGGGAGAGTTGTGCAAACAAACCTCTGAAGATGCCTTGTATGTGCTCTGTTTGTCCTCTGTTACAGAAAGATGAACTTGTGCAACAGTGGCCGGTAGGCCACTTTTCATGGTCAGTAGACTACCTTTGTTGGCCGGCACGTGGTCGATAGTCTTTACTAGTGGTCAACCGGCCACTGATGCAAAATTTAACAGTGGATTTGTAAGGCAGAGCAGAGTGAGCAACAATGTCGGGGTTCAACTGTGCAAATGGAGGTATTCAGAAGCAAAACAACGGTGTTTTTGGGTGAAAACCGTGCATGCGCATGAACATCCCTCGTTTCCCGAGGCGTAGTAGTTAGTTGAGTAGTTTAAATTTCTTATTTTGCACTTATGTTGTAATTATTTAATTAGTTAGTTAACTAGTTAGTTAATTCAAGTGTTGTAATAATTAGCTTAATTAGCTTTATTCTAATTAATGAGCTTAATTAACTTTAGTCTAATTAGCTTAGCTTAATTAATTAGTTAATTAGCTTAGTTTATTCATTTGGACTCTCCTTCGTGAGAGTGTAATGTAATAATGTGTATGTATTTCAACCTTACGTCTTTCTCCCTTTTATTTAACTGCTTATGATGGTTAGTTTAGGGACATCATGTTTCGTTTAGCATAACTCATGCTTGCATCCATTCGTATTACATGCACCGAGGCTTAGTTCATCATTCTAACCTATATTGTTGTTTCAATACTTCTTTGAATACATGCTTAGTAGACTACATGCTATTTCATTGATTCATATGCCATGTTTAGTAATCCAGCCTATTAGTTGTATATCGCATGTGTTGTATTAATCATATTGCATAAGTTAGGAATCATGCATTTTTTCTAACTCTTTTGCTCATTTTGGCTTGGAGTACTAGGTAAGCTTTTATTTGTTTTAACATATCGCACGTATGTGAATGTTTCCATGTCTAGCATGCTTGCCATGAGGCTAAGTACTTTAGTGCTATAACTGCTTGAATGCCTGCGGATGAAGGCTTATTGCTTGAATTGGAATAATTTGAGCAATGTTTATATGCGATCACTTTTTCAAGTAGTGCAAATTTTGAAATGATTTTCAAAACAAACATGACTCAAGATGTTCCAATTCTTGCAAAGTTAGTCTATACTTGTGTGTGTGCGCATCACATAGTAACGCTAGCCTAATAAACCAAAACAAAAGCATATAATGTACATAAGATTCATATCATGATTAGTAGAAGCCGATATTTGATCGGGCAAGTGGGGTGCTCAATTCATGACCTTTCCCTTTCTTACGTAAGTTCTCGAGCCGAGACAATCTTGGTGATGACGGATACGTGGCCTTTGGCACGAGTCATGGGTTTCTTAAATTTTTTAAAAATATTTAGGTGGCGACTCTGTATCTGGTAAAGCAGTCCATTTTTGACAATTTAATTCAAAATCAATTTTTCAAAAGATTTGCCGGGTTTGGACTCTTTAGTGTTTATCAATTTCACATTGCAGTTGTGAGATTAGATTTAGAACCACAGGAGTCTGAACTGTAGGGCTTATTTCGAACTTTCGAAAAGGGGTGCAAAAAAGTCGAGCTGCAGTTTGGTTGTGTTCTAAAAATGAAAGAAGAAGAGGTGGAGAAGTTAAAAAAGGATAATGTGGAATTGCGGGAAAAAATAGCAGTTCTCGAAGTCCAATTGGCGGAAAATGATGTTCATAATGTGACCCAAGCGTTCCGAACGATAGATAGTGGTTGTTACGGTAGTGGCATTGGCAGAGATAGATTTGAAATTGGTGGGGTAGAAATTTGGAGGGCAATACCGTTAAGTGCAGTTGAAGGGCGTATAGGTAGTGTTGTGAGAGGTGATGGGAACGTGTATGTGGATCCCAACCTGTTGCAGGTGAATGGACTGGGCAATAACAACATGTATGACTTTGATACATAAATGGTATTGTACATGAAGGAGGGCATTACTGGTGTGGATGTGCAGAATTCGTTTGTGCGTAACATTAAAGAAAAGAGCATAAATTGCCAGAGTTTGAGTACTCGTTATTGGGTGGGTGTTGTAATAAAACGACCAAGATGGAGGGTAAAGTTAGAGGGAAGAACAAATGTGTCATAGATAATGCTGTAATTGATGTCGACAAATTTGTGTTGCCTGATAAAAAGTGATCTAGATTTGATATAAACAATTGGTTGGGTGTCTTGAAAATGATGACACTTGAAGAGAAGGCAAAGATCACCATGGCTTATGATCGGCACAGCGATGGGTATGTAATTAATTCATTACAGTAATTGTTTATGTGAACATGAGCTGAACTGATTTATGTGATCTGCATTGTTCGTAGGGCCGTCATGTGGGCCAGCAGTACAAATGCCGTGGTAGTGTACTTTATCGATGTTAAGGATCTTGTTAGGCAAACTAGTGTCCGTGGCAATGTGAGTTATCATTCTTGTGTTTTGTCGCAATTTTTTATTTATTTTATTCATTTTGATTGGTTTGATTATTATTGTTTTACCATTTGCATTATGGTGGCAGTTGGTTGTCATAATGTGTTTGTTTGAAAAATGTTAAACTTGGTTTCAGTGCACGATAAGTGATCGATGTGTATGCGGAGTTGTTGAAAACTGAACAGGATAGAATGTATGCAAATAATGATATTGCGGACAAGTCCTACTTCTTCAGTAGCATTTGCTTGGTGAGTGTTGAGTGCGTGTGAACATGGATTGCTTCTGTTAATTTTTACAATTGTGTGATTTGGTTATTGAATGTGTTGTAGGATATGGTGCAAAAGAAGGACACCCGTGCGATAAAGAAGTATGTGAGAAGAAATGTAACTGAGGGTAGTGCATGCCGATACATCCATTTCCCGATTTGCCATGACGCGCATTGGACACTTGTGGTGTATGATACTGATGATGGGAGTTAGAAGCATTACAATCCAATGAGGCAATGTTCGGTGCGGACAGACATGCATTACACCGAAGCTGTAATTCTGGAAAGCATTGAAATCAGTTGGCAGTGTATGTGTTGTGTGTTGTGAGATAATATTGGCACTTTGATTTTGTTGTGATGAGTTTTTTTTAGTTGTGTAATTTGTGTGGCAGAAGGAATCTGTGACTAACATTATGAAGCAGTAATTGTGTGCGTTTGGAATGGATAAGCGTACCATTGAGGCAGATTTCAACTACCCATTGGAGGCTGTCACACAGTGCCCATAGCAGAAAGCGGAATCGTAAGTCAATATGTGTAGTAATGTTATAGTTAATTTGCTGAACAAGGATTCTGTGTCCCAAAATTTCTTTGTGCCACAATGTAACACATTGCACTTTACATTGCGAACGTACAAAAGCGTGTGAACTTGCATCATGAGTTATCAACATACTATGCAATATGTTATAGCGTGGTATAGGGGGGTGGGAAAACGTGTTTGGGCTATTTCACAAACACCGCCGTATGGCTATAACTGTGTGATAGTTCTAAAACTATGTAACAAACATTGCCCAAGGATTCTATGTCCCAAAATTTCTTTACATACTATGTTTAGTAGTGTTATAGTATGTAAAGAAATTTTTATTACAGAGAATCCTTGACCCGCAAAATAAGTGTGTCATACAATTTTGGGTACACTATTGTTAATTTGCTGAACATGGGATTGATTGCACGTAATTGGTTTCGTATGCAGGCTTGATTGTGGGATAATTGTATGTGCTATAATGCGGCAATACGTGCACCATTGCGATGTGGATCGGTCACTGCAAGATTCTAATTGTAGCGTGTTGCGTGCAAACATGGTCAAGTCTTTCGTGAATGATCCGATTTGGGGAATGAATGAGTAGATATGTTTGGGTAGTGGTTGATTGGTTGGATTTTTTGATATGTGCCAAACTGTTGGGTACATATAGTGGTGAACAATATGTTGCTAGTATTAGTTTTTGTTAGAAATGTGGTTTATTTATTTTTGTTTTTAATTTTTGAATGGTAGGCTGTGTAGCTGGTTTTTGGATATTGTGAATGCATTCTTGTGTGTATTGTATACTGTTGGTGTGGAATACTTACCATGTGTTTGAAATGAAATAAGTGTTTTTTTTTTGGGACGTATATTGTGGGAATTCGTGGTGTGAATTTGATGAATGTTTCGTATTGATGTGTAAAACAATTTAAGTGTATCTTTAGTGAAGGTACATGTATAGAGTTAAATGCTTATTGAGTATATGTACATAATCAAAAATGGAATATTGTTTCTTGCTTCACAAATGTAATTTGTCGCACGGACATGTATGTAGTTACATGCCTGTTGACTATATGTGTTGGGAAATTGGAAATGATGAACACGCGTGTTGGGTGTGAAGTAGAAGTGTGTTAGGAAATTGAAAATTATGAACAGGTGGGTTTGTGGTATAGAGGGTGGGGGGGGAACGTATTTGGGTTATTTCTAACACTCGCAACAGTTGTACAATACGCATTACACATTTCCACATATACAATTGCATCATTGATTGGATTTACCAAATCATACCATCAATGTCACACACATAACAGATTGCAGGTTTCCCAATGGCACACACATCACACATTATGTCATACATCATGAGCTAACTTGCATCATGAGTTATATGCGAAACACGGAACTTGACCGTTGTTCACAAGATTATGAAAATTGATAAATACGATTCATGTAATCAACACATCATGCTGAATGGGTTTGTTTGGCACATCCACTTATTACGAGAAAAACATTTTGGAAAAAGAAGTAAATATTAGAAATCTATGTGCCTAACTTGATTCCTAAATTGGTTCTTTGCATGTCTTCCTGTTATGGTTCCCCATGCATTGGCACCGACTACACTGAATTTGTTGCACTTGTTTCCCCCTAGAAAGCATCTGTTTTTTCTTGGGCCTTCTTGGTGGTCTCTTGACAATAGGTGGTTGTATGACGAAATCTTCGGCGTTGAATGGTGGTTTCTCGATGGTCGGAATAGGGATTATGTTGTGTGCGTACGAAGATCGGTACTTTGCAACATGGTAGTACGGATCGACTAATTCATACAGGTCTTTGTCGTTGTTGCAGATGGCAACCACTGCTGGAAACATGAGCATGTACGTCTCCCAACATCAACCATTACTGATGGGAACGAGTGAACCTCGTAAAAATCATCATTTGATTGACTTACAAGCCACGATCTACCTTTGTTGTATGCTTTAACCAAACGAGATTCTATTTTTGGGCAGACAACACCATGCCACGCTTCTACCTTGCGCCTTCGTTTGGCCATCTGCTGCATAATTTGAGTCCGAATATTGTCGATCATTTGAGTTATTGGGAGGTGTCTTGCATCCCGTATCCACGAGTTGAATGAATCGACGGTATTTGAACTTATCTCACCATAACGTGAACCACTAATGGAATAAACAAGAACATGATGTAAAAAAAAGTTAACAACGTTAAAGAATGGCAACTTAGAGTAAACAGAACATAAACATAATGTATATGTGAGTAATATGGATTAATAGTGTTTACAAAAAAAAAAGCATTCGACCAATACTCCGGTGGCAAATCCTTTAAGAATGCTGGTGCGACTTTGCGGCCGGATTTGATGAACTCTTCCAAACTATGGTTGAAAACAGTCACCGTTGGGCATATGCGCACAGTCAGAATTTAGCCAACAACCCACATCGATATGAACTATTTACATATTGCATTTTGTCTTGTAAGTTACGTTGCAAATGTTATAAGCAGAATGCATGATGCGCGGTGGGAAATATGATGGGTATTGATTCCAGCAATCCAGTATATCAGTTCGATACGGACGTAAGTGTTCTATGGCCATCTACCACGTTTGCGAGATGTCCTAAAAACCAGGACCAGTTGACCGAGTTCTCTGAATTAACGATTGCGATGGCTAAAGGGAACAGTCTTGCGATTCGTTTTGTATATGGGTTTAGACAAACAATATGAGGAAAATGGCATGTGAATGTAATAAGGACACACACTCCACTGTGTGACACATCACATGTAGGAAAAAATACCATGTGGTGCAAAAAATGGATAGAGTGAAATGAAATTAAATAACAAACCATAACAGTGTGGCACAATTGTGCAGTAATAAAACATACCTTGGTTACCATTTTTTGCAGTGGCCGCTAGCAAGTTCCCCTTGAATTTCCCTTTGAGGAACGTCCCATCCAAAAAAAGCAATGGCCGACAATGGTTGAACATCAATACATGCCTTGAATGATATGAAATACCTTATGAAATGGTTTTTTTGTTCATCGTAGTCCATGTTGTTGTAACTTCCCGAGTTATTGTCCATAACTACGTTACTGTACCACCGTAATTGGTTAAATGAAATGGAGTGTGCACCGAACATTTTCCTGCGAGCTTTTTCAACACCTAACCAAGCAACTCGGTTACTAACCTCTAATTCATAATCTTTCTTCAAGTTGTACACAACATCGGTAGGTCGTGTGAGTGGTTTGTCACATATTCGTTCGGCGAATACACCAGACACTAAGTTAGAACCAGCCCTCGGATTTTTGGGTGTCTGCACAGCTACACCACACATGTGCTCATTATTCCACTTACGAAGGTAGAAAAATCCGTTGGCATTTAAGACACGTGCATGTAAAGACCACATGCATCCTTTAGATTCCCTCATCATGCATACTGCTGTAATCCGAATAGAATCATTCTTTACATATTTAAAATGAAACCCACACTCCACCGCATATTTGCGCAGAACCGTTCGGAATTTAGAAGAACACCCCTCAAAACATTGACCAACATGTTGAATCCCATTAGCCCACATAGCAAACAAAAAAACCTTATTGACATGGGGACAGAATTTGGCCAACAAATCTGGTTCATCATCAACATCCGACTCGTCGGACTTCCTGTTCATGTGACGTGTGACAGACTGTACATTACAAAGCGGACTGTCAACGTTTTTTGCATCTTGGTCATCTTGTAACTGAATAACAACATCGATGCATTGTAGGTGGAAAGACCATGCAAGAGAGACCATGTTATCCATATCAACATCATTCTGTAATGTGAAGTTATTATAACCTGGCATTTTGAAGAACAAACTCATAATCTCTGGTGTCAACCCACCAATTTTTTCACACATATGATTAACCAGATCATCAAAACGGAACGAGGCTTGCAAATTGATTGTGGCATTTGTATTACCGTAACAACAAACGAACATGACATTCGTGTCCATGCCATGCCACGGTAAACATAACATCCAATACCCATTTTACAATAAAATACGTGTCCCCTACCACACACATGTGGTACCCCCCCCACCAGCCCACAATGAATACACACACCTCACGCATTGAACCCCCTACTCTCCAACCCCTCGTTATAAACCCAATACCATCGGGAAAGAATAACACACGACCATGAAACAAAAATAAAAATAAAAATACACACCCATATTTAAACTTCACCACAATGGATACAACCCCCAACAAAATGTTAAACAGTTCATATCAGTGTGGTGGAATGCAATGTCACATACTATAAACAACTGAATAGTACCGAGAACAAAACAAATCAACGCTGATCCTGTCACACACATGTGGTACCCCCTTCACCAGCCCACAATGAAAACACACACCCCACGCATTAAACCCCCCCACTCTCCAACCCCTCGTTGTAAACCCAATACCATTGGGAAACAATAGCACACGACCACGAAACAAAATAAAAAAAAAAAAAATTCACACACCCATATTCAGATCATACCCCCCCTCCCCCCCGGGACATTGAAACATATCAAACTTCCCCACAATGTATACAACCCCCAACAAAATGTTAAACCGTTCATATTAGTGTGAGGGAATGCAATGGCACATACTATAAACAACTGAATGGTATGAAGAGCTGTAACAACCCGAAAATTTAAGTTGTCCCTTAAATTTTATACTAGTATTATGGTTGTATGTAATGATATATTATTAAATAAATAATAATAAATACAGAATCTAATTTGGCATTGGATTATCAAATATGGGATTAATTATGGATTATTATTTGGGGCCAAATTAACAGAAATATGAAATTATAATACTAGTTGGGCCAAATTAAAGTTAAAAATAGTAAATAAATAAATATAAAAGTAAGAGTAAATAAATAATAATAATAATAATAATAATAATAATAATAATAATGGTGTGGTAGTAAAATAAATAATTAATTTTCTGTTGGTATACGATAGAGTGTAATTTAATTAGGGATTGATTTATTTATATAGTTATATTAGAAAACTAGACCAAAGTGTAATTATCTTAAATATTTATTAAAGATAAGTATAAATCTAATCAAATCTGGGGAAGATACGCGCTGGCCACGTAGCTAATGTTCTTACCTTCCTATAAATAGGGAGGAGGTGATCAATTGGAAGAAAAGGAAGGAAAAAAGAGAGGAAGGATAGGGGAAAGAAACGAAGAAAAGGAAGGAAAAAATAATGGAAGGTGAGAGGGTCTTTAGTAGTGGAAAGAAAGAGTGAGGTATTAAAGTTAAGGTAAGTTATATTATACCTTGAGCTACCATAATATATTTTAAGTATGTTTTGACTTACCATAATTTATTTTATACAAGTATTATATTTTAATAAGTTATATTAATATTTCAATTACGTAGGTTATTTTCTGAACTCTATTTGTTTAAAATGAAACCCATGAATATGTTTGTTTATATTTTAAAGAATATTTGACTATGACCTTATAAACAATTATATTTTGTAAGTACCACCACGGGAGTCCCACGCCTTGGGGGACTTAAATAACCATTGGTCTCTGTTTGTCCACTTTGTGGCCCTCTATTGTCATGGATCTATTGATCTCTGTTCTATGCGGAGTAAAGTGCTGTGCGGAAATAAGTGCTACACTATTGTAGGAGCCACCTCTATAATCCGTACGAGCCACCTCTTTAATCCGTACCTTTGTTATGACTGTTACTCCTGTGACCTCTGTTTTGTTCTGTTCTATTCTGTTCTGCTCTGTACTGTGGTTATGGTTATTTATTTACATAATCTCAGTTTTGCTACTTAAATGATTATTTGTTCAGATTAAGTTATCTTAAATATTTTAGTTACATAACTATCCATGGTTATTTTGTGTCCCTTATACTCTTGGTATAATATTTCTCATTCTGTCATGTGCTTATAATTGTTTACCAATTTTCAGGAAACAATACAATTCAGAAATAGCTTTTGGAAAGTCGGGTTGCGGAATAGACACACACAACACTTTTATGATATTTTTTATATATAAATATCGACCTTTTTGGTCAATAAATTTTGTAATATGATTATTTTGGTACTCTCACTTGAATATTATTTCCGCTCGTGTTTATTAATTTGTTTAAGAATTGGCCGGAGGTAACCTCAGTTACTGGCCATCACGATACTTAACCCTTGCGTATGGGGAGCGGGTCATGACAAGAACAAAAGAAATCAACGCTCACTACGCTAAAACAGGGCATTAACGGCGGTTTTTTTAACGGCGGTTTCGTTACCGCCGTTTAAAGATACTATTAACGGCAGTAACGAAACCGCCGTTAATACCGCTGTTATTGTATTTTTAACGGCGGTAATGAAACCGCCGTTAAAAAACTCCCGCTAAAGCCATTTTTAAACGGCGGTAATGAAGCCGCCGCTAAAGCCCTTTCATTATCGCCGTTAATGACGGCGGTCTTTGTCAGCCGAGCTCTGGTGAGTGGTGACCACGCGCGGCTAGGGTTGAACATGACCATTTATAATAAAGTAAAAGTAATATTTAAATATTTATTTAGGAAATATATTTCATGAAGAATGGATGTGGTAAAGTGGTTGGTGTGGGTGGATGAGAGGTTGAGGGTTCAAGACTTGGGGAGTGCAAGAAGAAAGAAATATTTTTTGAAAAATTTGAACCTATTTACGGCGGTAAAGACTGCCGTTTTTGGTCGACTTTTAACGACGGTAATTTACCTTTTTATGACGGTTGTACTTTTTCCGACACGTGCATAAACGGCGATAACGAAACCGCTGTTAATACCGCCGTTAAAGGCTTTAACGGTGGTTTTACAGCCTTTAACGGCAGTAAAAAATCATCGCTAAAGTCCAATTTTGGCGTAGTGGCTGCAACAAGAAAAGAACATACCTGCGTAACACTGGCAATCCGACGATTGAAAATGATGTCCTGCCTAAAACGTCACACATGCAATGTAGCAAAATGACGAGCGCAAACTCCAAAACCCTAACCACAAATATTGGAGGCGTCTACCAATATGACATATGACTTATCAAAAAAATAAAAGGTATAATCGTCCACCATTCACTACCAAATTTGGAAAATAGGATCACATAGAACTAAAGATCTCCACTAGTTTATTTATCTGATCAACATTTCAAAAGTGGGATTGATTGGTATGACTGCTTGTGAGGTAGGATTTATTGGTAAATATTCTAACAAAAAATTATAATGCAATTTTTTTTTTATTTTTTATTTTTAGAAGGCCCACTTTAGAAAAGGCCTTCACACAATAAAAAAAACAGAAAATTCTATTCTGTTTTTTTAAAACCTCGCACTAAAAAGGGGCTTCACGAATTCTGAAAGGTATTCCAAAGTTATAAATAATTCCAAAATTTTAGTATAAGGAATCGAAAACAAAAATATGTTTACATAATAAATTACAATATAAAATACAACCACATAATATTTAAATTTAGAAAAAGCTTCCGATTGACATTTGAACAGTTTGGTGTAACTTTTTGCAATAATAAAAAATCAAAGTTAAAAAGCATCTCTCTTTCATTTTTTCCAATAATAAGCTTTTTAAATTTATTTAAACAAAAATAAAGAAATAATCAGTGTGTTTAGTTTCAATTTTTTGAATTAAATTTTTTGAATTAAATTTTTTAAAAGTTAAATTTTTTGTTTTTCATATTCTTTTGCTTTTAGTGAATATTTTTAAACTTTTAAGCATTTTTTTTTACTTTTTTATATGCACTTTACTACAACCAAAAAGGTCTTTGGTGACAGACTGATTTTGTCTCCAAACATCAAATTTTCGTCACTAAAGTGATCTGTGACGAAAATTTTTTATCACCACGTTTGTCGCCTATTTTACATTGTTGCTGAAAGTACCAGGTGACGAAAAATAGTTTTGTCGCCTATTTTTCATTTTTGGTGACGAAATTTTTCGTCTCCAAATGTTGCATTTTTTTGTCCTCTATAACATCAATTTTGACACTAAAATTAGATAATATTTTATTTTAATTGTTTTTGCCAACGAAATATTTCGTCACCCAATAGATTTTAGTGACAAAAGTTTTCCTCACCAATGATATAGATTAAGGTGACAAAAAAATTCGTCAGAAAAGAAAATTCTTCAATGACAAAAAACTTTTTGTCACCAAATATTTTAATTTAGCGACGGAATATTGAGCAAATGTGACGAAATTATTTGTTTCGTACTATATCATTAGTGACAAAATTATTCGTCATGTTTTTTGAAAATTAATAGCGACATTTTTTATTTTGTCGCTAATAACAATTAAATTTTTTTTAAATGGGGGTACTATTTTCAAATTAAATTTTTTCTTTTCGCTAAAAATTCCCTGCGCATTTCAATAACCTGTTCAATAAAATATCTATTACAGGTCAATACAAAAATCTATTCATTTTCATAAACATCATAATCGAATTTCAGGACTATTCACAAGAATACAATATCAACTGCATGCGGATTACCAAACATGTCTTTTAATATCCACAAAAGTACAATATCAACCGCATACGAATTACCAAACACATCTCCTAATATTCGCAAAAAACATGTCTACTAATATCAACAAAAATATAATATCAAGTGCGGATTATCAAACACGTCCTACAATACCAACAAAAATATAAAATTTACAACGCAACCAAAATACATGTAAGGTAATATGAACAAAAATATAAAATGAGCCAACTTCTTCTCTCCAAACTACCAAACATGTCCATATCAAATCTCGAATTTTCAAAAAAAGAAAAAAAAAAAGAAAAAAAAAGAAAAAGAATGCAAGTTAGACAATTATTATCTTATCAATTAAATATACAATTTAACATGCATTTTTCGACTTAGTTTTCAAATCGGGGGTCCCGTGCTAGTTCCGTAAGTTTTCACAACTTACATTGGTTCCTCCTGAGGTGTTTGAGGTGTTTCCCGGGCCTTCCCGGGCCTGTTACACGATTTTGGCCCCCCAATGGCCTATTTACAAGCTTAAGTGTTGGAAAAATTCATTTTTAGACTTAGTTTTCAAACCGGAAGTCTCGTGCTAGTTCCGTAAGTTTACATAAGTTACAATGGTTGCTTCTGAGGTGATTGAGGTGTTCCCAGGACCTTCCCGTAGTTGTTTAACGATTTTGGCCCCTGATGGCCTATTTTTAAGCTTAAGAGTTGGGAAATGTGCATTTTTAGACTTAGTTTTCAAACCGGGAGTCTTGTGCTAGTTCCGTAAGTTTCCAAAAATTACATTGGTCCCTCCTGAGGTGTTCGAGGTGTTCCCGGGGCCGTCTAGTGGCTGTTGCAAGATTTTGGCCTCCGATGGCGTATTTTCAAGCTTAAGTGTCAAAAAGTGCATTTTTGGACTTAGTTTTCAAACCGGGAGTCCCGTACTAGTTCCGTAAGTTTCCACAACTTAAATTGGTCCCTCCTGAGGTGTTTGAGGTGTTTCCCAGGCCTTCTCGTGGCTGTTACACGATTTTGGCCTCCGATGGCCTATTTTCAAGCTTAAGTGTGAAATAGTATATTTTTGGACTTAGTTTTCAAACTAGGAATCCCGTGCTAGTTCTGTAAGTTTTCACAACTTACATTGGTCCCTCCCGAGGTGCTTGAGATGCTTCTCAGGCCGTTTCGTGGCTGTTACACGATTTTGGCCTCCGATGGCCTATTTTCAAGCTTAAGTGTGAAAAAGTGCATTTTTGGACTTAGTTTTCAAACCAAGAGTTCCGTGCTAGTTCCATAAGTTTCCACAACTTACATGGATCCCTCCTGAGGTGTTTGAGGTGTTTCCCGGGCCGTCTCGTGGCTATTATATGATTTTGGCCTCCGATGGCCTATTTTCAAGCTTAAGTGTGAAAAAGTGTATTTTTGGACTTGGTTTTCAAACTGGGAGTCCTGTGCTAGTTCCGTAAGTTTCCACAACTTACATTGGTCCCTCTCGAGGTGTTTGAGGTGTTTCTCGGGCCGTCTCGTGGCTGTTACACGATTTTGGCCTCCGATGGCCTATTTTCAAGCTTAAGTGTGAAAAAATGCATTTTTAGACTTCGTTTTCAAACCGGGAGTCCCGTGCTGGTTTCGTAAGTTTCCACAACTTACATTCGTCCCTCCCTAGGTGTTTGAGGTGTTTCTCGGTCGTCTCGTGGCTGTTACACGATTTTGGCCTCCGATGGCCTATTTTCAAGTTTACGTGTGAAAAAGTGCATTTTTGGACTTAGTTTTCAAATCGGGAGTCTTGTGTTAGTTCTGAATTACGTTCTGTCAGTTCTTACAAATCCTATTTGTCAAGGAGAAGCTATCCGTGAGAGTCACACGATCGTTTAGAGGCTATTTTGAATTTTTGTCCCCGAAAAGCTCTTTTTCGAGTAAGTTTAAGGCGTATTCGGCTCTAACTCTCTACCTACGGATCTGAATTACATTCCGTTAGTTCTCACAAGTCCTATTTGTCATGGAGAAGCTATCCACGAGAGCCACACAGTCGTTCGGGGGCTGTTTTGAATTTTCACTCCCGAAACACCCCTTTTTCGACTAAGCTTAGGGCGTATTCGGCTCTAACTTCTAACCTATGGGTTCGGATTACATTCCGTTAGTTGTCACAAGTCCTATTTGTCATGTGGGAATTGTCTGTGCAAGTCACATGGTGGTTCAGGGGCTGTTTAGAATTTTTGCCCCCGAAACGCCCTTTTTCGACTAAGTTTAGGGCTTATTCGGCTCTAACTTCCAACCTACGGGTCCGAATTAGGTTTTGTCAATTCTCACAAGTCCTATTTTTCATGGCAAAGTTATCCGTGTGAGCCACACGGTCGTTCGGGGCTGTTTTGAATTTTTGCCCCCGAAACGCCCTTTTTCGACGAAGTTTAGGGCATATTCGGCTCTAACTTCAATCTACGGGTCCGAATTACGTTCCATCAGTTCTCATAAGTCCTATTTGTCATGGAAAAGCTATCCGTGTGAGCCACATGGTCGTTTGAGGCTGTTTTGAACCTCCGAAACGCCCTTTTCCGACTACGTTTAAGGCGTATTTCGCTCTAACTCCCAACCTAGGGGTTCAAGTTTCGTTCTATCAGTTCTCACAAGTCTTATTTGTCATGGAGAAGCTATCCCATGTGAGTCACACAGTCGTTCGGGGGTTGTTATGAATTTTTGCCCTCAGAAAGCTCTTTTTCGAGTAAGTTTAAGGCGTATTCCGCTCTAACTCTCTACTTACAGGTCCGAATTATATTTCGTCAGTTTTCAAAAGTCTTATTTGTCATAGGGAAGCTTTCCATGAGAGTCACATGTCGTTCGGGGGCTGTTTAGAATTTTCGCCCCCGAAATGCCCTTTTTCGACTAAGTTGAGGACGTATTCGGCTCTAACTTTCTACCTATGGGTCCGATTTATGTTCTGTCAATTGTCACAAGTCCTATTTGTCATGGGGAAACTTTCTGTGAGAGTCACATGGTCGTTCGGGGACTGTTTAGAATTTTTTCCCCTGAAACGGCCTTTTTCGACTAAGTTTAGGACATATTCGGCTCTAACTCTCTACCTATGGGTCCGAATTACATTTCGTCAATTGCCACAAGTCCTATTTATCATGGGGAAGCTGTCCGTGAGAGTCACACAGTCTTTCGGGGGCTTTTTAAAATTTTCGCCCCCGAAACGCCCTTTTTCAACTAAGTTTAGGACGTATTTGGCTCTAACTCTCTATCTATGGGTTCGAATTACGTTCCGTCAGTTGTTACAAGTCCTATTTGTCATGGGGAAGCTATGACAGTCACACGGTTGTTCGGGGGCTGTTTAGAATATTCGCCTCCTTAACACCCTTGTTTGTATAAATTTTAATAAAGAAAGCTACATAAGTTTGTCTCTAGGTATCCAATTCCTTTAATTTAACTTGATATCCAAGTACATTACAAAATATTCCTATTTCTTAACAAATTTCATTTATTTTCTAGAATAGAATGGTGTGTACAATATGCCATAAAGCATTTTATTCATATTTTCTGTATAGTTCTACCGAAAAGATAGAAAAACTTCTCAACCAGTCCGAGAAAATCCTACAAGACCAAATGCCACATATATAAGGAAACTACTACATCTAACCATCACTAACAGGTAACTATCTTGTTGAATTCATAATTAATTTTCTTTTCCGGTTAGTATATCAAACTCAATTGGATAGCAACATATCAATAAACCCATGCTGAAGTCTTGTTACAAAGTTCTATAGATCTGTGAGTTGCTAAATTGATCAACTTCTGTAGATCTTAACAAGAAGGAAATGAAATTTAAGATTTGATTGATCAGAGGAAGTTACTAGTGTTATCTCAAACTGTTCACCAGAGTTCCCTAAGATAAAGATGTGCTCAACTTTGGTCTCATGTTTCAATTTGAGAAAAGCCTGCAGGCAAACAAAGTTCTCAACAACATTGATATAAGAAGGAACATTATTAAAGAGACAAGCCAAAATCAAAATACAAACCTGAAGTGGTTTAAATGGATGCCCAAGTGGAGTGGTCAATTGAAATGATAAACGCAGCTTTTGTAGATGGTTTGCTGATAACGAAAGAGCAGTCTCTCCAGCTAAATCTAGCTTAAAGAAAAAGCATAGCATGATGCAAATTTTAATCTGCTGAAGTAAAAAATATAATGAATAACAACATTAATACAGAAAAATAACACATAAAGATTAATAAGTCATATTTATTTTGATTGTAATAGAAGCATTTTTCTCACACCAAATATCACATTCGAAGTTTGAAAAGTCTTAATCACAAACCTCAAAAAAAATCAGTTGGGAGAGGAAAAACATGGAGACCTTTAGATCAGTAGGAAATGACAATAATAAATACAATTACCTCAAATACAAAAACAAATTGCCTACGTTGACACTCTTTGGCCATGTATCCAAGAAATGGACATCATTTTCTTGATCAAACTTGAGTTCTTGCATCAAGGCAATTGACAAGATCATTAGGATACAAGTTAGGCAAATTATGGTCATAAGCATTTGATAAAAAACAAAAGAGTCACACGCAGCACCTGGCTCTCAATTATAAAAGCATCTTTTGAACCAGAACTGAAAGCTTGCTTGAGTTTTATTGATAGAGACGGCGCTGTAGATCCCAGTATAGTATTCACCCTAACCTAATAAGCAGCACAATATTATACTGATCAGTATTTAGCCATATAAGCTAAACTTTAAATTAGATCTTGGGAGTGGTAGATCAAAACTTGAGAGCTAAGAGCTAAAAGCCACTTAATGGAACTCAACTACCTCGGGGAGAAGAGGGTTATCTATGAGTGGGGGACTGACTATGCACATTACCAGATTAAAGACGTCCAGATATCAAGAAGCCTGGACATGACTAACCCTTTTTTAAGGATCTAGCACACTAATGTATGGACTTTTGTTGCTAAAATTGCAAAAATATTCAAAACAAGTAATTTTGTTCCTCAATCTCTACTATTGGTAGTCATATAATTGGATTTGACATTTATACTTTCATGATACGGTAGCCTTGTAAATGTGTTTGTATTCTTTCCAAGAGGTTTAGTTAGTCCAACCTATCATAATGAACACGCAAAAAAAAAATTGTCCTAACCGGATTCATATATCTCAATTCTTCACCCTACCCAAAAAAGAGTGTGTGTTCATGTTGACAAAGAACTCACCATACAAGATATCCAAAACATATGGAGTAAGGAGGGAAATCAAAGTAAACAAGTAATCGAAGTAATAAAAGCACATTCTTAAAATACAAAAAAAAAAACAAATTAATAGAGATGAAACACCTTGAGCTGGTCTTTTCTAGTCAGTGAAAACACCGTAGCTGGAAGAGATAAAATCAGAGGAATGGAAACCCTGTAACAGAAAGAGGAAAAAAGCACCAGATATTTTCGGAAGAAATTTGAAATACATTCTATACAAGTTCATTACTGTAGCTAAATAATTTAGAATTAGAATACCCTAGTCATGTCCTAAATTCTTGCTCAATCCAGCTTGAATTTGGGATTTCTGTGTAAAAATCAACACAAACCCTATACCAAGTGTGGGAAATCAACACAACATTAACTCAAATTCAACACAAAATTAAACAACAAAAATCATATAAAAACCCTAGGGCAAGTGTGACAAATGGGGAAATAGAGAGAGAGAGAGAGAGAGAGAGACCGAGATGCACAAAGAGGGAGAGAGAGCTCCATCGACAGATAGAGATAGACTGAGAGCTACAGAGCGAGAGAAACATACCTGTGATTAAGTGGCACTGGTGTTTTGTCAGGTGGCGGTGGCGATGTGCGATGGTCTCTCTCGCCGATGGCCAACGACGATGGTGAGCGGGGTGAGACTTGGTAGTGTCGAAAGAGAGCGAAATTTGTTTGAGACAGTGTATATCGTGTGTGTGTGTGACAAACATATCGGGCGCCAAATTATATTGGTTTCTCTCTAATTTTTTTTTCCAACTTTTAGAACTATTTCACATTTTAGTCGCCAAATCAGCTTGTTCAACGACTAAACTTAGAATTAGTAGTGTAAAATATTAACTTTTGGCGACTAATTGTTTTTTTAGTCGCCTATAACTATATGTTTCGCGAGTAAATTTTATTTAGTCGCCAAAAAATAATGTATGTCGACTAAATTAAAATAGTAGCCAAAATTTGAACCTCTGGCGACTAAAAAAAAAAAATAGTCGCCAAAAGGACTATTTTTGGCGACTAAAATTGTTTTGGTCGCCAATTTTGGTCGCTAAATGTGTAAATTTTTGTAGTGGTATACAAAGCGAGAAACAGAGAGAAATACAGACCGCGAGTCAGGGAGAGAGAGACCGAGGAGTAAGAGAGTACCTGTGAGGATGTGACGGTGGCGGTGGCGAGCGGTGGTTGCGATGGCGAGCAGTGTTGTGGTCCTGTGCTGCGCTGAGGTGAGGTGATGTAGGGTGAGGTTTGGTGATCGAATATGTGTGAGAAGAAGAACCGATCGTTGTATATGCTTGTATAGGCGCCAATATATTTTTATTTCCCTCTAAAATATTTAGCAACTAAATCATTTATTAGTGACAAAATTATTTTTTCACCAAAGATAAAAATATTGGCCACAAAAATAGTTTTGTCACTAAATGATATTAAAATATTAAAAATTATTGGTGACAAAAATATATTCGTCATTAATAATTTTATAATTGGTGACCAATTTTTTCCTCACCAAAAGTCTCAAAATTTTGGCACCCTTAGAAAAAAGGATATGGGGTCCCTGCTGTGCCGAAAGGCACAGCAGTCACTGTTGTGCCCTCTTTTGGGCCCATTTCGGGGCCCATTTCGATAATCCGAACCGTTCACATTTTAGGATATATCGAGTAGAATATGCCTGTAAAAAATCAAGTTGATCGGATATCGTTAGCCTTTTCATCAAGACACATTTGTATCTGAAAAAATTAATAATTTTTAATGTAAAACTGAATACAAATGTGATTTGATGAAAGTGCTAACGATATCCAATCAACTTGATTTTTTACAGGTATATTGTACTCGATGTACCGTAAAATATGAACGGTTCGGATTATCGAAATGGGCCCCGAAATGGGCCCAAAAGAGGGCACAACAGTGACTGCTGTGCCTTTCGGCACAGCAGGGACCCCAAATCCTAGAAAAAATTAGTGGGAAAATCTTCGGTGACAAAAAAAAAAATATCATGACGAAAAATAATTTCGTCACCTAATTTTTTTATTATATATTTAGATTGGTGACGAAATTTTATTTTTATCTCTAAAAATGGTACATTTGGAGACAATATTATTTTCGTCATTAAAAGGTACGTATTTTGTGACAAAATTTATTTTTGTCATTAGTTTTCGTCTCTAAAGACTATTTTTGTTGTAGTTTATCTAAAAAGTCAAATATTTGTGAAAATATATTTTAAAAATTAATAAATACACAAAAATATACTGAATTTTCGTATTTTTTTTTAATATTTTTGGTATTTAGTAAGTTTTTTTTTTTTTTTTTTTTTTTATATCAAATTTAAATTTGTTGAAAGATTTAGTGAAAGATTAAAGATACTCTCTATGAGGAATAAGTAAAATAAAATAAAATATGTGAGACGGATATGATTGAATTTTTTTTTTTCTTTATAAATATTTTATAACCAATTAACATATTTTACTGAGAAATAAAAGAATTTTTTTCTTCACCCAATTTATAAACTAAATATAAATATAAAAATAAAAATAAAAATAAAAAGTTTTCTTTTTCATCCTTTCTTTCTCATTAATAAATCAAGCCATACAAACGGATTCTTACTGAGAGAGAAAGAAAGAGGGAAGAAGGTGTTGTAGTAAAGAAAAAGGAAAGAGAGAGGAAGGTGTGGTTTGTGGTGTTTTCTTTGTGATTTGACACAGCTGAGCTCTGAATGTACCAACGAAGCCGAGCACAAATTCACACCAACACTCATATCTCTGTGTAAATGTGAAGGATTGATCTGCTTCATTTTCTCCGCCTTTAAACTGTTTGATAAAAAGATACTTACATGTAGGTTCTAATAAGTAAATTTATTACTTCAGAGGTTTTATAAAAAAAATTTGTTATAAAAAAAGTCACTAATTGTAAGTTTTAGCGATAATTTATAAAAATCATGATAAAAAAGTCACTAATTGTAAGTTTTAGCGATAATTTATAAAAATCATGATAAAAAAAGTCACTAATTGTCAATTTTTAGCGATATATATAAAAAATTATCACAAAAAAATTATTTTTAGCGATAATTTTATCAAGACTTATTTTTAGTAGGACTTGATGGGAATTAAGTCTAACTATTAAGACCTATTGGTAGTTTACCCTTGATAGATAAAATGACCCATCGAGTTAAAGCATCTCCAATTCTTATTTATTATTACCTTGGGTAAATTATACTGACCACCTTTAGGTTTAAAAAAAATACACTTGACGTGTCAAATCTTATGTGCCACTGCAATAACTTAATTTTGACATGAAGAATGAAATTCACTCGATATACCAAATGATGAGTTGGTATTTGGTATAAATTCAACATGTTAAATTTGACATGTTCTAAGTTGTCAAATTTTAATCCACCCAATAAAATAATATAGGGGAAATTACAAAAAAAATTTCAGGGTTTAGCGCCTTTTTCAATTTAAATCCAAGTTTTTAATTTTGACAATTTATACCTCACCATTTCACCCGCGTTTCAATCCGATCATTCCGTCCATCTCCATCTTTATTAGTTAACGAAAGACTGACTTGGGCACCAAAATTGCCTTAATCTTCATGATTTATGGCAAAAGACATCTCTCTATGTTTATTTACTTTCAGTCAATAGAAAGATGGATCGCACTCGAATGCTAGAGAACTCAACCCCAAGACTAATACCCATTTCCAAATCATAAGTATAAAAATGAAATCCAACCAAGAAGATGGAAAGGAAAATAGTTTTTGGTCTGTTGATTCACACACAAATGCCAGAAACGAAACCCGTTCTCTAAATAACCTAATTGCATCTCAAAATTCCACCAAAAAAACCAGCCAATTTCTCAAAATAAACCCCTCTAAAACTCATCATCCACAATTAAAACACACACAGACACATACATACACGAACACAGATACAAACACAAAAACATGAAATCACTAGTATCGACTCACATGCCAATAATCGTGATCAATGGTGAGTAATTTTAAGATAGCATACGTGCTCGCAGTGAGAACAATCGTACCATTAATAGCTCTATCAATCAACTTCTCAAAATCCTCTTGTTCACTCTTCCCTTCAATTCCAGCTGAAGAAGAAGAAGAAGAAGAAGAAGAAGAAGAAGAAGAAGAAGAACTCGAAGCAAATCCTTGAAATTCACCAGCCCCTTCAAAAGATAACCTTTTTTCATTCCCAAACCCACCTACCACTTGATTCACAATCTCACCTCTTTCAACTTCCCTATCTGTTCCACTCACTACACCATTTTGTTGGTCCATACAGTCATTGCTCTATACTGGGATTACATCGAGTTCTTTTGAAACCGACTGAACGATAATTCTTTCCCTCTGTTTGGTTCTCGAGAAAATTTGGGTGTGTGTGAAACATAAGAGGGAAGACCTAGAGAGACCCTTTACGTTGATAGGTTTGGGTTTGGGGGTGTCTTTTGCCCTAAATCGTGAAGATTAAGGCAATTTTGGTGGCCAAATTAATCTTTCATTAACTAATAGAGACAGAGATGGACGGGGGATCGGATTGAAACACGAGTGGAATAGTGGGGTACAAATTGTCAAAATTGAAAACCTGGGATTTAAATTGAAAAATGTGCTAAACCTTGGGTTTTTTTTTTTGTAATTTCCCCAATAATATAATAGTAGATTTGACATATCGGGTGGAGTGCTTCTACGTAAAATTGATATATGCCAATTTGTCATCTAAACCTTCAAAAAAAAATTGACACACCAATTTTTGAAGGTTTGGATGGAAACACAAAAACATACGTGCCCGACTCACATGCTGTAGACACCCCATTTTTGACCGTCCTCAAGACTTGGACGTCACCGTTTGAACACTCGATGATTATCCATGTTTGTGTTTGTTTGGAGTTCCCGGAGTTCTCGGCTACGCGCCTTGTCTCAGGATCTCCGAACTCGACTGTTTTGTGTCTGATTTTGTACCAAACACTTGTGTTTTGCCTTGGAAGGGTAGGGAATGCCTTTTGAGGCATCCCCACACACCACCAGCACTAGCTAGAGGCCACCGGCTGGTTTTTGTTGCCACCGGCAATATATATTGCCGGTCGGCACTCTTTGTTGCCGGTCGGCAGTCATTTTTGTCAAAATGACATTTTTGGCCAGCCGACTACTGTTCATCTGCTTTTTCAGATATTTTGGGACAGCTGTTTGGCATTTTGTTCCCCTCCATACACGTGTATGGAGGGATGCTCTTCTTGTGAGCTTTCTTGACAAGCTTTACAAGATTGGTTGCCTATAAGAGGAGCCCTCCTCCCTTGGCATTAGGGTTAGACATTTTAGAGAGAAAAACATTGCTAGAAGCTCTGGTTCTAGGGTTAGAACTCATATACATTCTATCTCTATCTATTTCTCTCTTGAGTGTTCTAGGTGCATTTGTTCATAGTATTGCATACAAACACCTACCATTACACCTTTCCTTGGCTATTGAGGTTCTAAGGGATTATTTTCAGAGTTTTGGGGCTGGTTTAAGCTCAAGGAGGCAGCTGGTCCTCCCTTTGTGAAGGTGGTCTTCAAGGGTAAGAAACTTCCCTTTTATTTCCCATTTTTGCATCCTATTTCTACCTATCTTAGAACTGTTTTTGTGTTTAGTGTATAACATAAAAAAGTTCTGTTTTTAGGCCCTCTTGATAGTTTATTAAGAGTGTTTTGTGCTTTGGGGAAGTTTGACCCCTCTTAGGCCTTGTAAGGCCCTTGTTTTGTGCCATTTTGTGCAAGTTTCGAGACTTTGGTGTTTGGGCTTCTTCACCACTGAAATCTTGAGGGATTTCAATGGTGGAGATGGTGCCTTGAAGTCTCCAAAAGGGGAGGGCCACCCCCTCTCCTTGTTGTCCTTGAAAGGGCCTTTTTTGGCCTCTTGAGGGAGCCTATGTTAGAGTGTGTGTTGATCATGTCTAGGTTGCATTTCATGCTTATTATGCCATAATATAATCATGTTGTGTGTTGGTTTTGGTACACCATGCATGCTTAGCATACCTACCATGTAATGCCTTGTAATTGCCTTAATATGCCTTAGGTTGTTAGCCTTTGTTCGAGCATGTTTTAGGCTTAGCCTTGTGAATGTTTTGTGCTTATTTTTCCATACTTTAGGTCTGTCCATAGTTGTTTGGATCGATTTTGGCATGCTTAGTATAGCTCCTTTGCATTTGTGGTTTGTCGGGCTTGTATACTTCAAGTATGTGAATGTGTAGCATGTGTTGCTTGCATCATTTTGGTGGTTTGGAACCATTCAACATGTAATTTCAGTCCCTTTGGCATGCTCATATGCTTGCCTTAGTTGCCTCTTTGTTGCTTTGAGAGCATGTGTTGTATGCCCTATGTTTTGACCATGGTGCATGCCTTTGAATTTGAGCCACTTAGATGCCATCTAAGTAGTCCTTTGGCCTTGTTTTAACATGCTAAAATCTGTTTTTAGTTGTTTAATGTATGCCATGTTTGTTATGCTAAATGTGCTTCAAAGCTTCATGACTTGCCTCAAGTACTTGGACCATGCTTGCATGCTTATGCTTGTCTCATTTGGGTTGGGTTGGTTTGGCACCACATTTTGACATGATTTTAAAGCTTTTCATTCCATGCCAATTGTCCATATTTAGCCTCTTTCAAGTGTGTTTGAGAGTTGCTTGTTTAATGCTTAGGTTTGTGCCTTAACATGTGCATGCGTGTGTGTGTGCTTAGCCTTCATTTTTGGGCACTTTGGCCACTGTTTTAGGCATATTTAGAGTTGCCTAATTCATGTTTAAGTCCCTCTTTTATTTGGTTTGCATGCTTGCCTTGCATGCTTGCTTGTATGTTTGTATGAGTGCCTTGCATTGTCCATATTGCATGTTAGCCAACATGTCTAGGATTGCATTGCATTGTGCATGCTTGGCCTCTTGAAGTGAGTGTGATAGAGGTTAGGCTTCCTTGTGTGATTATATGGTTTGCATGCACTTGAAATTGAAAGTGCACACTCGATTCTTTGGGCTATCATGCATGGGAATGCGTGATTGGTGGTCCGAGAATCGAGGCACATCCTCCCTTGAGTCATTAACATGATAGGGAGTGTTATTGGTGCATACATAGCTTGAATAGCATTGCCATGCAAGATTTTGCCCTCTGCTGCTGTGAGTTGCAGGTTCTGCAGACATTTTCAGCTGACCGGCAACATTTAGTGCCGACCGGCAATGTATTTGTGGCCGATAGTCTCATTTGCAGCCGATGACCATATCCTTCAGCCGGTGGTGTTCCCTTTCAGCCAGTGGTGATCCCCAGTATTCAGAGAGGCATCTCTGAGGCTTTGGAAGTCTTCAGAGGGGCAAAGCAGGGAAAACAGAGGCAGACTATGCATGGCAGTGCGATTCCGAGCAAGTCCCGAGCATGCGCTGCATCTGACCCGCTTCTCGAGGGCTTTACTGTTTTAATTAGATTAATTAATTTGTTAATTTAATTGATCTGTAATATTTAATTAGCTTGCGTAGTTAATTAATTTGTATATTCTTTTGGTCCCTCCGAGTGAGGGCAAATCTGTAACAAGTGTGTGTGAGTGGTGTGTATGTCTTCCAACCCCCACTTCTTTCTTCCCTTTTATTTACCCGCTTACGATGGTAGATTAGGACACGTTTATTTTAGCATACCTTATGCTATGCATGCGTGCATACATACATTTGTCTTACATGCACCGGGCTCGGTACATCATACAAACTGCATTGTATCTTCAAATCTAACTTGAATACGTGCACCGAATGATTGCATTTCACATGCCATTTTAGGGTTAGCCGAGCCTATCCTAATCACATTCTGTATGCGATGCATTAGTCACTTAACATGAACTAGGACATGCATGTTTGCTAACTGGTTTATTGTTTTGGCACGGAGTACGATGTAAGTATTTATGCTTTAGCATATCGCATGCGTGTGAATGTTAACATGACAGTAGGCTTACCATGTGGCTAAATGCTTATATGAGATAAACTGTTTGAATGCCTGTGGGTGAAGATTGGATTGTTTGAGTTGGAAAAAACTCGTTGAAATCCGTGTTTTAGCCTACTTGCGAGTAGCAAATTCCAAAGCATTTTCAAAACAAACGGATATGCGATGCTTGTTTCCAAATTAGGCGATCTAGTCTATACTTGTTTGCTGTGCGCGTAACATAGTAATTCTAGGCTAATAACCGGAATAAGAACACATAACGTTTTCAAAATCGGATATCATGGTTAGTAGAGGCCGGTCTTCGGACCGGGTGAAAGGGGGTGCTCATAGCTGACCTTCCCTGATCGTACCCAAGCTCCCGAGCCAAGACAACTTTGGTGATGACGGACACGTGGCCTTCGGCACCGAGTCAGGGTTTCCTAAATTTCCCATTTTAAAAAAATATTTAGGTGGCGACTCTGTATCTAGCAAAACAGTCCGTGTTTGGCACTTCTTTTCAAAATCTGTTTTTCTCAAAACGATTTGCCAGAGTTGGACTCTTTGGTTCAGATTAAGAACCGCAACAAACAAAAAAGGGGAGTCCGAACTGTAGCATCGAGGTCCCTCGCGTTGTTACACATGCCAATAATCGTAAACATAGATACAAACACAAAAACATGAAATCACTGATATCGACTCACATACCAATAATCGTGATCGATGGTGAGCAATTTTGAGATAGCCTACGTGCCCGCAGCGAGAACAATCGTACCATTAATAGCTCTATCAATCAAGTTCTCAAAATCCTCTTCTTCACTCTTCCTCTTAATTCCAGCCAAAGAAAAAGAAGAAGAACTTGAAGAAAACCCTTGAAATTCACCAGGCCCTTCAAAAGATAACCTTCATTCATTCCCAAACCCACCCACCACTTGATTCACAATCTCACCTCCTTCAACTTCTCTCTTTGTTCTATTTACCACACCATCTTGTTGGTCCGTACAGTCACTGCTCTGTACTGGGATTACATTGAGTTCTTTTGAAATCGAGCTAACAATGACTCTTTCCCTCTGTTTGGTTCTCGAGAAAATATGGGTGTGTGTGAAACAAAGGAGGGAAGACCTAGAGAGACCTTTTACGTTGATGGGTTTGGGTTTGGGTTTGGGTTTGGGGGTGTCTTTTGTCCTAAATCGTGAAGATTAGGGCAATTTTGGCGCCCAAATTAGTCTTCTGTTAACTAATAGAGACGGAGATGGACAGGGGGATCGGATTAAAACACGAGTGGAATGGTGGGGTACAAATTGTCAAAATTGAAAACGTGGGATTTAAATTGAAAAATGCGCTAAATCCTAGGTTTTTTTTTTTGTAATTTCCCTAATAATATAATAGTAGATTTGACATATCGGGTGGAGTGTTTCTACGTAAAATTGATATATGTCAATTTGTCATCCAAACCTTCAAAAATAAAAATAAAAATAAAAATCGACACACCAATTTTTGAAGGTTTGAGTGGAAATGCTTTAAGCTCCACAATTTTGACGTATTCTAATGCTTAGCCTCATTTTCATTTTCATTAATAATTTATTAGCTATATAGATAAAAAAAATAACGTTTTCATATTCTTTATATAAAAATGTATACTTTATGTTATTTATTTTTGTATTTTCACTTCATTTGTATTAATTTCAGTTTATTTATCCTTATTGAAACAAAAAGCAGTATAATTATATTAAAATTGTCAAATTTATTGTATTTTTTCAAATCTTGGGTCAATGTAATTTACCCTAAGTATTTTTTGTATTAAACTTTCAAGTGAAATTTTGGTTATGTTTTTTTTTTTTTTTTTGATAACTCAGGTATCCTCAACCCTCCGATTTTTAGGGAAGCCAGGACTAATCCTGAGGGGTATTTAGCCGGTGGGAAGCCGGACACCCTTGCACAAACTGCTGCAGGCACTCACCCAGTGGGGAATCGAACCTGGGACGTGCGCCTTACCCACACAATCCAGGCAACGCCCTAACCACTGGGGAAATTTTGGTTATGATTGAACAGGGCAGGAGGAGGATTTTGACTAGGAGGGGCCAAAATCAACTATGATATTTATTACAGAGGTAAATACAGAATTCTTAAATTTTAAAAATGATATATTTGATAAAATACAATGGATGACATGATTTTTGTAGCATTTAAAACAATTGAACGGTGGGCAAAAAATTGTGTAAAGTGACAAATTAGAGAGAGTTAAACTATTTATTTATTTATTTATTTTTTTTGTATAACTATGTTGTTAAAATAATATACTATAATGATTATATTATTTTACCATATTTTTATATATATTGTGTTACTATTACATTGATAGCAGAGAACAGCGGTGTAACTTATTAATTCAATGAAATTATGATTATTCTTTGGTTTTATATGTTTTTTTTTTTGATCAGTGGTTTTATATGTTTTTTGAGAGGGGAGATTTCCATCTCATGGTACGACCGAGCAAAAGTAACGTCCGGCGTTACAGACTAACGCGGCGCCGAGCTAATGGGGCAAGTGCAACGACCGAGCGATCTGCCTTGCTCGGTCAACGAGGTCACCCGGAAACCCCTGATGACCGAACTGGAGACTACTTGGTCGGGCGAAGTTCACGGTGGAGATTGCAACCGAGCTAAAGTACTGACCGGCCACGCCGAGGATGCGGCTCGGTCGGCATGCCACTAGCCGTCCAGCCAAGGCGGAGCGCTTGCGCGTGACCGAGATTGGAAATGAAACGGTCGGAGGCCGGCATGCCTCACAACCGGTCGATCGCGATGAACCGGTCGAGGGTAGCGCGGCACTTGCAGTTAAGTTCTCGCCTGGTCCCAAGTCATAAGCCGGCGGTATGTAGCATGGTTGTGTGATGGCAATTTTCCACAAGTGTTTGGCCGGTCATGGTACCTCGGTAAAGGGTGCCACCTGGGCCAATGATGTGAAGGGGAGGACATCTGCTCCACGAACGCCTCAATACCGTTAGGCAGTTCAGCATGTACTGGAAGGAGGACAAAACCTTTACACGTGTAAGGTGGTGAGAGGCGGGCACTGCCACCTGTCCAGGGAAGGACAGCAAGAGTAGTGCGCGCACAATCTCGGAGCTGCGTGGGGCAGCCTAGATAGAGGGGGGGAAGGCGAACGTTACTGGTATGCGAACTCACTCTCACAAACTCGCTCCCTCCTCTCATTGCTTTCTTGCTCACTGAACTGACTTGAGCGTCGGAGGGTTTTTCCGGCACACCACCGCCGGACAGCTCACCTTTCTTGTGTTGCAGAGACAGACGCCGTTGACGGAAAGCTTGACGTTCAAGGTGTACGGAGAGCTAAGGATATTTCGCCCCCGTACATTTTTCAAAACATTTACTTTTGGTAAAATGAAATAATATATAAGACAATGTGCAAGCATTATTGATTGGTCAAAATGGGACCACATGATGTGTTGTGCAAGTCTTTGCAAAGGAGACGACATTAAAGATTTTTTTTATTTTATTTTTTTTTAATCAAATATACATTTTTTTTTCTTTGGGGGTGAGTGGGGGCATGCCCCGCCCTTCCCTTAGAAGTTCTGTGCTTATTTTTTATTTGTATTTTTTACATTCCAAGTGTTTTTGAAAATTTTCAAAATTATTTTAACTTGAAGAAAGAAAACTATCCCCAATCCTTACTTCTTTTTTTTTTTTTTTTAATTTTTTAATTTCATTAAATTTGAGTAAATAAAATATAAGATAAAGAGATAATCATTCTAATATTATTGTTAATGAAACAGTTGGAGCACATTTTAGTCATTTTTAGTCAAATTTGCTTTCATCAAATTTGAATTTGATGGGAGAAAAAAAAATGATGAAGATTGGAGAAGCTATAATCTCTCAAAACCTTCGTTGTGATTTGAGCTCCGATTGAGAGCTCGAATTAGGCGGGCTCGAATGCCCCGAATCAGAAACGACGTCGTTTTCGACGTTTTTTTTTTTTTTTTTTTTTTCTCAGAAGACGAAGAAAATCAGAGGAAGAGGAAGAAAGGAGGAGGGAGGAGGGAGGAGGAGGAGGAGGAGGAGGAGGAGGAGGGAGGAGGGGGACTGGAGGGGGCATATTCATTGGGGGAGGAGGAGGCGGAGGCGGGCCGGAGGCGGTGGTCGGAGGCTGCGACGATCGGGGCTGCGGCGGGGCTACGACGGGGCTGCGACGATCCGGAGCTCCGACGATCGGGGCTGCGGCGAGGCAGATCGGCGGCGCCTCTCCTCTCTCTTTCTCCCTCTCCTCTCTGCTTCCCCTCTCTCTCCCCTCTCCCTCTCCCTCTCCCTCACCCGTTTCAGAGTTCAGCAACGAGGAAAAAGAAGAAAAAAAAAAAAAAAAAAATTAAAGTCGTGAAACGACGTCGTTTCACGGATTAGGGGCATTCGCGCCCAATGTTTTCGAGTCACAAAACATTTTCCTTGTGATTTATAATCTCAGTTTCTTGACCTCAACAACAATATTATATATCTAATTTAATAATTATATGTACAGATTGTATTTTGTTTCATGTCTAAATCTATACCAGGTCTGTTGGTTGAACTGTCTTGGCAGTCAACCAGTGCCGTTTACGCAACTGATTCCCAAGACTGTAGATTAGACCACACTACTTTACATCAATCAATAACGGTCTGACTTCTATTCAATTTGTGATCCGATTAAAAAACTTGTGGAGGTCTATCACGGATTTCATTTCGATAATTAAAATCGCTGAATAGATGTAAAACTCTTCAATTAGTTTATCCCTATAAAAATTATGTTAAACGGATATTGATGGTTACTTGATCGGATTAGATTTCTGTCAACGGTAAATATGATTTTCAAAATAAATTGTTGACAAAAATTTGATCCGATCAAGTAGTTATCGATATCCGATTAATGTGATTTCTTATAAAAATAAAATACTCGACGAGTTTTACATATTGAACGGTTCAGATTATCGAAAAATGATCCATGGTGAGAAACAACATCATCCAGTCCACATCAAAATATATGTATTGTTGAACAAAATCGGATTACTTCTTGGTGGTAGGGTTTGCCACGCTTGGAATCTAGGCGCTTTCATATGTTTTGTTCTGTCAATGTCCTTGAGCTCCTCTCTCTCTCTCTCTCTCTCTCTCTGTAAAATATTTATGTGGGAGTTGTTGTTGTTGTTGTTGTTTTTTTTTTTTTTTTGTGACTTTTTTCATCTTTAATGATATTTTTAAATTTTGAATCAATTTTTGGTTAATTTTTAAGCCTGTTTAAACTAGATGAGTCTAAAAAAATAAAAAATGAAAAAGTTAACTAGCGGAAGTTGGGTTTGAGGATTTTTTTGACTAAAATAGGTATAAAAACAAAATAAGTTTTTTAATCTAATAAGATAAAATATCACATCTAACCCATAATCATTACATTCTTTCTCTCTCAAAAGAAATCAAAAAAGTCAAAACTCCTTCTCAAATAAGACTTTTTAGCCCCAGAATAAAATAGTCAAAAAAATCAAAAAATCAAAAAGCCAACCCACTTCCCAAACGAAGCCTAAAGATTTTTTTTTTTCTCTACAAAATTTGGTATTTGGTGGTCTTTTTTCTAATTAATTTTTAATTTTTAAATTTGCATAGTCTAAATAATTAAAAATAAAATAAAATAAAATTAAAAGCTGAGAAAATTCAACTTAAAGTTAAAACTGGATGCCAGAGGAAATTTTAGTACATCAAATGCAATTTCTTTCAAATTCTCCCATCAATATGCAAGAGTGCCTCTTCTCCATGGAAATCAATGGTGAGCATAGGAAAACAATCTAAACATTACCATAGCTTAAATAATATAATCATTTTTATTTTTGCATCTGCTGCAGGTTAATGAGAAGGATTTGGATTTAATTATTTCTTATGAATATTATTTTAAATTCAGGTATACCTTGATATTCTGGCAAATATGTTTAGCTTTTTGCTTCTCAACAATATTGCATTGAGCTGAATCTTCACTGTTTTTACCCCCCCCCAAAAAAAGAAAAAAGAATCTTCCCTATTTATTTGTGGTGTGCATGTTTTGTATAAGATACTACAATGTAGATACTACTTATTGTGTTAAGATTCTTTTTGTTTCGACGGAGAGAAATTAAAACTTTAATTGTTAAGCAAGAACCAATTTGCAAGGAGAAATAGTAAAGAAGAGAAAAGAGAGAGGAAAGAGAGAATGACTGATCAAATGAATAATTCAAATACTAGTGAAAAGTACATTACTTTAAGCTACTCCTACTCCTCCAAAGCAAAATTACAAGTAATGAAATGCTCGAAATGGTAAAGCGATTAAAAACAAACTTAAAGACATGCTGAAAAGGAAAATTACAACTAATGAAATGCTGGAAATAGTTAGCTATGGTAGCAATCAAGCTGGACTTGCTGGTGCCTAGGGTATCGTATAAGAAATACCCACGTTTCCGTGCCTTGCCAACTCTCCAGTAGAACCCTCCTCTCTTCAAAAACCCGTTCAAGTCATCCATCAGCTTCTTCTTCATGGATGGATCCGTGACCAACGTGTGAAAAGTGGATGGATGGTTCAGATTGACTGAACTCCGTGATCCCTTACATGAGTAGAGCTTTCCTATCTTGTTTTCTTCTTTCATGGCTTTGGACCTCTCCAAGACATATGGCAAGTATGTGCTCAGTACCATTTCAGTGTATTTCTTGTAGAAGCTGAGCTCAATTGATCTGTACTCAACAATTTCATTGTCGGTGCTGGTCTTTGTTTTCTCAGTGCATATCATTTGCCAAGTGAGTTGGATACCAATGTAAGTATCCACAATCCTTTCCCCTTGGTCCACTGTGACACGGAGAGCCTCTTCTCCCAATGCCTTGGATACCTTAAACCGTTCAACCGAAGGGCTGATTTTCGCGCACAAATAGATTTCTGATGCCTGGAACATTTCATTGATGGAGACCCCATTAATGTGCTCATCAATGATGAGAGTCATCTGGGAATAATATTTTCCTATGAGGCTTTCTAGTTTGGATAAGAGGAGCTGTTGTGGTATAAGCTTTTTGGTGATGGCCAGGGCTTCATTGAGCAGAGTCCCAACCATCACTGCTAAGGCAGTGAACAAAACTGATGATATTGATGTTGAAGGCATGCTCATGTTTTGTGGAAAAACAGACATGGGGTTTCTCTAGTGTTGTATTGTGTTTGGTTTGCTTGAGTTCTGTCCACTTTGGGGAGATATGGGAATAAATAAATAAGAGAGGAGGAAGAGAGCAAGGGGAGGAAGGTTCTGTGAAAGAGAGAAGAATGTAGAGAGGAAGGTGTTGAACTGAGTGAATTTGGGGCAACTGCTGTGTAGTGACTGTAGTGCGATTTTTGAGACCAACTCCGAGTCAATAATCTGCAAGGGTTTGTAAAAAAGAAGGAAAAAGGGACGAAGGAGAGGAGAAGTTACGAGAAATTTCACATTTCCATCTGTTTATACATATTAAAATAATGATATACTCTACATTAAACTTTCATTTAGTGAAATAACAATATTTATTTCAGAGGGAATTCGGGAGGTGTAGACATCCTATTTTTAACCGACCTTAAGACTTAGACGTCATCGTCTGTGCACTCGTTGATTGCGCATGTTTTGCTTGTTTTGAGTGCCCGAAGGTCTCGGCCGAGCGCCTTGTCTTTGAGTCTCTAAACCCTCTGTGTTTTGGCTTTGTTTTTAGGTCAAACCTTGGTGCCTCTTCGTTGAAGGAGAGTGGGGCCCTGCCGGCCACTTTTGGCATTTGCCAACCACTTTTTCTCCTTGCCAGCTAGTTCGGAAGTGGCCGAGTCAGCTATTT